>JAIKVB010000543.1:0-23597 GCA_024679045.1 Phytophthora brassicae | reverse complement strand
GCTTGTCGATCGATTGCGCGATTGATAGAGCTGATTCTGAGCGAGGCAGAAGGAGTATTGATGCGTTTTCAAAGTATCTGAGTAAGAAGAAAGTATACTAGATGTAAGTGTTAAAACGTTCAAGTTCACCCCTTAAAATGTCTTAGCACGAACCAATGTTGCTTACCGTGCCAGTTCTCTCTCTCTGCTGAAGGCTGACTTGATGCTAATATACAACTGTGGCATACCACACAGCCCCTAGTTGCGCACAGTAGTATTGTCGTCTGGCGCGGCCCCTCACCTATTCGGCGTTGAATACGTCATGGGCTGCCCCGCTGTTCCCACCCGAAACGTGCTTCTCTGCGTATAATGCTCACGCACTGGTGAGTGACTACCCAATGAGAACGCTGCATTTTGGGTCTTGACTTTATTCTGATATCTACAGGTAACAGCTGCCCCTTTGCTTGATACCGGCGACTATCAGGTCCCAAGGTCCGGACCCAGTCATGACTGTATCTGTGTTACTTCCCCGTGACTGAAGGCACTGACTGGAAGCTGTATAAATACATTGCACTACCTCCGCAACCCTTCCACCACCTACCGGTAGCCGTGCGAATAATGACGAATGTTGATAGCGGTCAGCCATTCTAACCCTATATATGCTTCCTATCGCAGATGGGGGGTATTTAATGACATTTTCAGCTAAGAACGCTGGTACTACATGTATTAATAATACAAGCTGACAGCGATACAAAACCTGATGTGTGAAATTGTTAAAGTCATACCCATGGTGGTGCCCACGCTAAAACGCCTGTCCCAAGTCCTGCGTTTAATGGCCGAGCCTACCCCTGGTCATAATCTAAATAACTGGACAGTATCGCAAAATCGAAGAGGTCGCTAAACGAAGATCGCTATAAGAAGGTACGGCCGAAACGCTGCATCGAAGCCCACAGTAAATGGGGCTACGCCCAACGAATGCCACCTGACCAAATTGCAAATGTCACCAGACCAAATAGCAACAACCTGACCGAATTGCAAATGCCCACCCATTTGCCTGACCAAATTGCAATTTCCCCAAACGAAAAACGAAGTCTCAATAAAAAAGGGTTGTGACGAGTCGTTGCGAAGAATATTCGAATCGTGCAAATTGCAAAAACCGATGACACTCTTGCAGCACTTCTCGCCGACACGCACTCAGTCAAGTTCGCCTCCACGATAACTCCGCAGAAGCGGAGATGTATTTGTTAGGTATGACTGAAAATATAGTGCAAAACAAATAAGAGACACATTTGAAGGAAAGCAAAATTGTATTCATGAATTGAACGCAGAGCCGAGCAAGCCAAAGTTTCCTATAGACACAATCGTCTACTGAGTAACTCAATCTTGGACTATTGTTACTCAGTTGTCTCCGTCGGTAGGGCTCTTCTTGGGGCAACCATCCTGCGAGGCCACGGTGATATGCTTGTCCGGGTTTTCGCAACTGGCAATGCCCAAGAAGCAAGAATTACTATATTGGACGCCGTCGGAGCCACAGACAGGTTCAAATTGATCGGGACAAAACTCAGGGCACTTGGGAGCAGAGCCATCGGCAGTGCTACCGCTCTGGGACAGACTTTTCTGGTCCACGACGTCCTTCCAGGCCTTGTTAAATTGGGCGTTCTGGCCGTAACCGGGCATACCGGGACGGAGCTCAGGTCCAATGCCTATGAACATCGCGGGGTCGGTCTTGTGGCGGGGAATTTTCGAAATGTCCAGAGTGTTGGTGTTGCCGTTTTTTTTTGCGAGGTCGTCCATAGCCTTCTTGACCTCAGAGTTGCTACCGGCAGGCACCTGAGGACCAAGACCCACCAGCGTCTTGGGGTCCACAGGAGGGTTAGAGGTCGGGACGACGAACGTGGTAGTCGACTCAGCCGCGACACCAGCGACAGCGGCGACGGCGAGCACAATTCCAGCGGCGAACTTCATCGTGTTTGATAGGGGTTTACTTGCGGGTGGAGTGGAGTGAGCAGCTCTAGGCAAATTGGATAATACAGTGCAATTGGCTATGCCGCTGGCAGCACGGTTTACATTTCACGACGACGGTGACTGCGTATAAACACTTGGTACCAGTATGGGATAGGTGCCTTCTGGTATTATATAATGGTGTGCGTAATATAAACCAGAAGGCAGCCCTATCCTAGATTTATCTGCGACTGTACCTGTGTCTTGGGATTGTCGCGTTTGTGGTTGACGCCGGCGCAGAGTAATCGAGAAGCCAATTCTTCGTGTTGTTATACCACAGCCGCTCCTCGGCTTCAGTCTGAAGTTCAAATGCTTGGTGGTTGTTTGCGGGTGTAGAAGTTAACAAAAGATCTAATTGCAGGTGTACACGCTCAAGCTGCAGGTGCGAGTACCGGTATTACCAAGCCTCTTCTATCTAGGCTTTTTTGCATTAAAAGGGCGCAAAGCCTAATTTGCCTTTTGGGGGGGGTCTAATTCGAAATTAGAATATACTGGTAAGAACGCTCGCTTCGCAACTACGCTTTAGAAAGATCAGCTGCAGGCGAAGAAATTCTTCACTATCATCCCTTCAGCCGACGCAGTAGCTGCCTCATCCGATGAGCACTGAAGAGACAACCTTTCACTGAAGTCAAAATAGGGTGTACGCCACGGTATCATCTGCTAGCATACTTTAATCAAGTCAATAAAATGCCTAATTTTGCTTTTCTGCAGCTCTGATACATTATGTAGTGCCGAATTGGTAATTTTTGGGACTGCCTAACTAAAACCAACTAGGCAAAGTCCTAGATAGAAGAGGACATTACTACTGTACGACCAACCCCTGAATGAGTGATAACGGTACTCTACCGTATACATCGCTCCTTATATAATAACTTATTATGCACGGAGCGATGTATTATTAACCCCTAAGTGGACACGCACTTCAATCCACATGAATTTTAGCCCTTGGGATAGAGGGTACACTGTATCCGGTATCCATATGCTCAATCGAGTTGAGTCCGTTCTCAAATGCAGCATGTCGGGTAAGCCCGTTGTCAACCAACAAAGGCTGTTTGCATCGAATGGAATCTTGTTATGTACGGAAAATAAAATATATGGAAGTATGTATGTATATAGAGCATACGTACTTCCATACTTCGAAGTATATTTTATTAGGATAGTATCCTGGGGACGAGCCTGGAGCAGCGCCCGCTGCGCTCGCGATAAAAAACGAAATACATTTTATATAGCACGTTACATACTGTATCACGCTGTCGGATTAGGTGGGGGAGCCACTGTCACTATTAATAACTCGCCGTGATGCATCGGGAATGTGCGGTGTTTCGCTTGCTTGCTCGCTAAAATTTGACAACATAGTCCCTTTTACTCCCACTCGGTGCAAGCACCGGCTCAAAGGGTTGTTGAGGCTCAACTTGAGCCGGGTTGTTCGCTCGTGTACTTGAGACGAGTGCGACAGTGCTACACGTATTACCCTATTATTATTATAATACATGTACATGCTTCTCCGGTCCGGTAAAGAATTACCAGTTCACTAACGTCGGTATCTTTATAGAACTAAGATCTGAGGGGCGAATGCTACCTTTCGTCTATCTTGTTGTTGTCCTAAGGCTCAGACGATACTTTTTCGTCGTCTTTTCGCGCCTTAAATGCATGCTTTAGCAGTTTTAAAACTCACCTAATCAAGTTTGTCGCTGGGCCATCAGGAAATACATACAGATCATCCTGTCCTAACTAATAGTTGCCGTTGCTTCAGTTGATATCAAGTATAGCAGGATTATGAGTAACAAACCTCGATTTTCAGTGTGCCACTGGCAGCGTGTGGTATCACCATCCAGGAAGACCAACACCTGGAATGTTATTCGAGTTCAGTTCCCATACATGTATAAGTAACACAATATACCTCAACTTAAATTTAAAAAAAAAGCTCGATTAAGCATATTATATAAGGTAGGTTTCGACCGTTATAAAAATATTGCTTGGACCCATCATAATTCTTCGTACTGGGGTAGAAGCCAAATGAGACTAAAACAGAAGGAATCGTTGCCAAAACGCGCCAGTCTTAGATTTTTTGTGCAAAACACGTCTTGATCGATCGTTTTGTGGCACTTACACTTTATTTCACCCCATTTTCTGTATCAATTTTGTCCCATTTTGGTATCAAATATAGCAGCAGACAGGATATCAAAGTATTGTACCGTGTGGTATACATTTGACTGGGAACCGAGTCGGTGGACACCATCAATATCAAATATAGCAGGGTATCACGTAAGGGAGGGATCATATTAATACATGTACTTCAAAATACACACGTACCGTACGTACATGTACTAAGGACGGGACTTACGATATTGCACTGGGCGGCATCGCATCCCAAACGCAAGTCAACGAGATCACCAACACCTGCCAGTCCAGTCCTCATTACTCAAAAGACATAACACAACCGAAGCATAAGCGTTATGAAGCTCACTGTAATTCTCCCAAACGCAAGTCAACGAGATCACCAACACCTGCCAGTCCAGTCCTCATTACTCAAAAGACACAACACAACCGAAGCATAAGCGTTATGAAGCTCACTGTAATTATCTTCGCTGCAGCAGTCGGTTCCGCCATCGCCTCGAAATCGGCAACTGTGGACCCAGCTACCCTTGTACTTGTAAACCCGACACAGCAGCTTCCGGGTCCTGTAACTTCGATCTCCACTCGCCGTCCAGGTATTGACCCCGAGCTATTCCCCGGCATGAAAGTCTACAAAGACTTCAAGAACCCACTGCCCTCGTCCAGTGACTTGGGCTCCGTTGACAATGCCTCTTGTACCCAACCTTGCCCGGACGATCATCATCCTGTGTGCGGCACGGACGGCGTCACGTACGACAACTCATGCAAGTTGGGGGTTGCGAGTTGCAAGGACAAGACCAAGGTCATCGCGAAGAAGTCGGATGGTCCCTGTTCATCGTAAATGCAGCAATTTTTGGAGAAAACTTCAAGCCTCAACGCTACATTTACATGGATAAAAAGAAGGTTTGTATTATCTGAATTTGATCTCATACAGAACCAAAATATACTGCAGAATTGCCGTTGTAGTTTTGAAAGGACCTGTACAATCAATTGCAGCGCGCCGAATACATTTCCGAGTCGATATAGCCGTCGTAGTCCAGGCCTACAACACCAATAGTTTCATCATTGCCAGTCTACTTCGAGTCCTTGTCGGGGCCGTCCTGGCAGCCAAAGTCGCCACTTCCGAGTTTCTCGCAGTGAGCACCAGACGGACAGTCGCCGTCCGTCTTCGCGGCACACACGTTGCCAGTAGCAACACAGCCATCCTGCGACCAGCCGTCAACGACAACGGACTGCTCGCCACTCGGGCAGGTCACCGCTGACTTAGAGAGCGCTGACTTGGCAAGCGTCTTGTGGTGACGCTCGTGGCTCCGACCAGCGCCAACGCAGCCGTGTTCACCCGTGGTCAAGCGTCTTGTGGTGACGCTCGTGGCTCCGACCAGCGCCAACGCAGCCGTGTTCACCCGTGGTGAGAGACGAGCAGTAGGCTCCAGGAGGGCAGTCTCCGTGAGTCGCGTTAGCCGAACACACGTTGCCCGAGTTGACGCATCCGCTTTCCGACCAGCCGTCCACGACAACGCTTTGCTGGCCATTGGTACACGAACCCTTGGAGTCGTTGGATTCCTTCGCGTGCATGCGAACACGCAGGTGGGCAGCAGTCTCGGCCTGCGTTTCGACGATAGCTAGCATCGCAATGACGGCGAAGAACACGGTCTTAGCTCCTAGCATCTTGATAATAAAGTCTTGGTTTGTGCGGTATCTGGCAAATCAAATTGTGACTGACGAAAGATCAAAAAAGTGATTGCCATGTCGATGGATACTATGAGTAGCGCGTGGTCTGTTTCCTAAAAATGGGTGCGAATCAGGATTTCGACTGGAGAAGAGGTGAACTGCGGAATACATGGCCACTCTATACTGGTGTACACTTCGAAATTAGTCGGTTCGTACGTATTATACACGGCGTACACTTCGAAATTAGTCAGCTACGCCTGCAAAATTAGTCGGTTCGTACGTATTATACACGGCGTACACTTCGAAATTAGTCAGCTACGCCTGCAAAACAGCCACAGCCAGTCAAGACTTTTCAAAAGATACTGGCAATGTGCCAGAAAGAAGAAATTTGAAGAGCCGAAAATAACAAGCAAATAGTGTAAAAGTGTTGGTTTGCCCTATTCACGAAGGAGAGACTATGAATAGCTATCTTTTTTTATGAAGGCTACCAATACGAGTACCGAGAGACTCTCGACGAGAGTTTCACATTGTCGTGAGTCTCTCGGTACAAGGTTTAAACAAACTTGTCGGGTACGCGTTAGTAAAGTAGGACTACGACAATTGTAGAAGGCTGAAATCTCGCATATTCGCTTAGCCCAGTTTTGTTCTGGTTTAAGCTTAGTGGTCTATTTATCTAGACTGCATTACGTTGAAACGAACTTCTTGCAGTAGAAGATCATTTTTCAAGCTAAACAACGTGACCAACTTTACAGTTAGCAAATTGGTTCAAAAATGGATAATTTGGCACCTGTCCGAAAAGAGTTAAGACATTCTGGCATATGCCAGTATTAAGGAGCTGGTGTACCTCCTGAGTCAGGCCTGTAACTTCAACGTCCGTATGAAGGTACGTGTACCTATAAAAGTTAGCTTCATTCCTTAGTAGGAAATTCCACCTATGCTGGAGATCAAGTTGTTGACAGCAACTCATTCGCCTATTCTCGCACCAGCTGCGCGGGCGGTCAGCGGATCATTTTCGAAGACGGCTGTGGTTGCAGGTCGGACGCGCCCATTGCTCCTTTGTCGACATGGGCGCCGGCCAGAAGCACCAGCGCTACCTCAAGACGCACGAGAAGTCGGCAGTGACAGGACAAAGTGATTGTTGGTCTCACGACGGCTGCGTTGCCCCCGGTAGTGTCTGTGCGTCTAAGATGACAAAGTGATTGTTGGTCTCACGACGGCTGCGTTGCCCCCGGTAGTGTCTGTGCGTCTAAGACGGAGGGCAAGAATCTCTACAGTGGTGCGTTTGGCTGTAAGGGAGTTTGTTTGCTGTAGCAATAAGCAGACCATTGCTGTGGCTGGAACCGCGATAACTGCATTGACTCGATGAACGTTTGGGAACTTTGGTCGTCCGTCCGAGGGTGAGCGCTGGTGTTTACCGGTATGTGGTCACACAGCACTGCCTAATCGCCTGTCCGTCCGAGGGTGAGCGCTGGTGTTTACCGGTATGTGGTCACACAGCACTGCCTAATCGCCTTTATTGCCTGTGGCTGCTTATATCGGCTCCTTCGGACCAAGACCTAATTCAAACACACAAGTACCCATACTGTATTGTATCAAGAAGACAGAGAGCCTGGAAACACGATCGTCGGCTATCTGCTTTGTCATCGGCTTCCAGCATTGGTGTGCTCAATCTTTGACCGGAAACTGGGCGGAGTTTTCAAGCGAAGGTACCATATCAGTCTATGCTTTGAAAGGTATTTATGATATTTATGTACTGACGATTCTTTGCTTTTGTAGTGTAATGTACTGCGTTGCAATCCACTCTACGGCCACAAACGTTGCACATACGATAAGCAGGGACCATCGGACTTCTTTGTGCCTTGATGTTGTCATTGCAGCTTAGAGCGCCCAACTTGCCGTAGGTGACGTACACTCCGAATGATGATCGTCCTGATACGACGTGCTGTCAGCGGAGCATGACGCCCTACTTGTGGTGGTGGTGTCTTTTCGAGCTAGCAACGCAGCCGAACACACCAGTGTCCAACTTCGAGCAGTAAGCACCAGCTGGGCAGTCACCATTACTCACCTGGGCGACACAAACGTTGTCCGAGTCGATGCAACCGTCGTGGTCCCAGCCCACAACACCAATAGTCTGTTCACTACCATTGCACCCAGTTGAAGTCGAGGTTTCGTTTGGAGGAGCGCCGTCCGCACAGCCAAACACACCAGTGTCGAGCTTCTCGCAGTGAGCACCGGAGGGGCATTCACCGTTGCTCACCTGGTCCACACATACGTTGCCAGCAGCAACACAGCCATCCTGCGACCAGCCAGCAACGCCAATCGACTGCTGGCCACTGGGGCATGTCACTGTGGAGATGTTGTTGGACTTGTGGTGGCGGTGGTGGTGTCTTTTCGAGCTAGCAGTGCAGCCGAACACACCAGTGTCCAACTTCGAGCAGTAAGCACCAGCTGGGCAGTCACCATTGCTCACTTGGGCGACACAGACGTTGTCTGAGTCGATGCAGCCGTCGTGGTCCCAGCCCACAACACCAATAGTTTGCTCACTGCCATTGCAGCCAGTCGAAGTCGAGGTTTCGTTTGGAGGAGCACCGTCCGCACAGCCAAACACACCAGTGTCGAGCTTCTCGCAGTGAGCACCGGAGGGGCATTCACCGTTGCTCACCTGGTCCACACATACGTTGCCAGCAGCAACACAGCCATCCTGCGGCCAGCCAACAACACCAATTGTCTGCTGACCACTGGGGCATGACACCTTGGCGTGAATACGCAAATGCACGTGGGCGGCATTCTCAGCCTGCGTCTTGGCGATGGCAAGCGTCGCGATGACGGCGAAGAAAGAGGTCTTGGCTCCCAGCATGATGTCGGTCTTGGCAAAATTAAAAAGTGAGTGATGACAGCATCCAAAAGATCCGGCAGGTATCCACACTGTCGATGACGCTGATTGGCTGTAACTGTCGTCCGTTACTTTGACTTACTCTTTGTATGTCCGAGACCTGATTTTTTGTAACAGGTGTTCAAATCAGGGACCAAAACATTTTGTGTGGGTAAACTGCTCATGGTGCTTGCCAAGAAAGTCCTGCACCAGCACAATGAATTGGTACATGCAGTTGACGACCGAGAGAACTACAGGGCTGTACATTTCTTACTATGGCAGATTCGGTAGCTTAATACGTACTACGCATTACTAGTATACCGGTAAGTTTAAACTTTTTGCAAGCAGATGATCACGATTTAAAATTGACGTGTGATACATAAATCTAGCTATATTGGGGTATCATACGCAGCCAATCAGGGATGGCGTTCCTGCAACGTTATTACTTGTGTTGGCAATTCCGAGTTAATATCGCTGATATTAACGATTACAATCGTTTATAATCTAATAAGCACGTTTATATTAGCGATGAAAATCAAAAAGTTTAATTACGGGCATATCCCGTAGCTGTCCATTTTTTACGCCACGATTCGATATTCAGCTTTAATATCAGTAATTCAGAGTTAATTAACCATTAATAACTCTTCATTTATATTAACAGTGAGTATCAGCTACCAACATAACTTATTACAGCAACGTTATGGGCCTGAAAACGACGTTAACTCGAATATTCGTACAAGCGAGAATAAAGGTAATTAAACCAAAATGCCGAGGAAAGTGTCATGAGGAGCAAATCCTCAAAAGTTGGAGGAGTCCAGGGTTCCGGAAAACCCCAAAATTTCAAAACGGCGGGGTTCCTCATGGACATTGAGACCTAGCCCTATTATTTTTATTTTATTAAAATTAAAAAAAAAGTAGTGTTTTAAACATATTTTTAAAAAAATATCTGGACGACGATTTAATTTTGAGTTGAGATAGAGTGGATACCGGTAGTTCATATTACAGGCACAGACTCGCGAACACCCTAATACAATATAATATATTCATATTATGCAAGCTACGCGAGCTCGACTCTCATTTTTCCATTCCCCATGCACGAGCCTACCTGTAGTCCTCTATACACTTAATGTCCTCCAGCTCTAGTATTTCGTAGCCTCGCGCAGGTCTCTCCTGTCAAGTGGCCGCTGTTGTCCAACGAACATACCCAGGTATTTGCGGAGTACAACACCCTTATGTTCCCAGAGAGAGTTCCCACACGTTTCAAGCAAATTGGTTACCATGACAGGCACATTGTGAGCTTGTTGAGCTGGGGTGGGCTTACTACCATTGGGTGGGTGGGTTTATTCATTTTTAACCTTAATTTATCCACCCTGAGTCAGTCGGGGTGGGGGATAAAATGCAGTCCAGAACCCTGGAGGAGTCGACATCCAGCATACAGATAACGACGGAAGATACGGCCTACACAGATTATAAGGCCTGTGACACGTAATCACTCGCTTTAAACATTTTTGTATGGAGCAAAGACACCCGTTTTTCTATGAATCAAACTAGACTTTATTTCGTTGGTGCTTGAGCGTCGTACATGCACTACTGTTATAGCATCCTCGCTGAAGTATACGTTCGTTTCTCTTTTTCTCGGATGAAGTGCCACATTCCGGGGTGTCCCGACCCACCCGACGCACATGAGTGCACCGTTTGCAGTGAGACCGCCCATCACTCCTGCTCGGACGAAGTGCTTAGTGCACTCGGTTTAGAAGCCTTACAAGATGTGTGTTTCTGTTCTATGAGTTGCAACGCCACTTTTCACAAGGCAGAGGCTATTTACCCAGCATTTTGTGGAGCGGAGGCCACCGCGGAGGTTGCTAACGAAATTGCGAAGGAAGTCGTAGATCGACGGGTGAGTTATACCTTTAAGTTCAAGCGCGACGTGCTAAACGACTTGACCAAGATGACGACCTACGCGGCTGGGAGTTGCAAAGGTTCCTCGAAGAACGATCCGTAATTGGGAGCAGGAACGTGCCAAAATTCGCGGCTTTGAGGGATCTGAAAAGCGACTGTCCCTCCGGGTTGGACGGCCCGAGTCCATCCCATTTGCAAACGATGTTGTAATGTACATGAATGACCGACGGCGACTGGAAAAGGTAATTTATCTTATATTTTATATGTACTGGTCATTTAATAAATTGATTTTGGCTGTAGACTGTGTGTTCGGTTCACATGATGAAGTTTATTCGCATCCACCATGCTGACTGGCTGGCAACATACTCGGCTAGTTGCAAGTCACCATTTGACTCACTGTTACGGCTTTTACAACGCTTCGCCCGTCGGCACGGATATTCGTACCGAGTTCCCTGCTATACCTCGGTAAGTTTCCCAAATGTTTTGTGGTTGATTGCTATTCCGCGTGATTTTATATATTGTTTATTTATTAGACACCATCTCCTGAAATACTGAAAGTTCGTGATGAGTTCAGTACTAAGTTTTGGGAAAAATACCAACATTACAAGGCTTCGGAAATTTTTAGCGCGGACGAAACCGGCATTTACTATGACATGCCGCCCAAGCGCATTTGGGCCGAGAAAGGAAAATCGTCAAAGATCCGTGCTCAAGAAAAACATTCTGCACGCCTTACCGCATTGCTTACGGTTCGAGCCGACGGTAAATTTATTTCACACATTGTTTGTTGCTACTCAGAAATTTAATATTATTGTGGCTGTGCTGCTTTGCAGGTAAGAAGTTGCAAATCCTCTTCATCGTGAAAGGGGTACCTGGTGGCAAAATCGAGAATAAGGAGTGAAAGGACTACCCACAAGGCAACATACTCTTGTTTTAAATTCCGTTTTATTTTTTTAAACTAAATGTTGTTTTTGTAGGTGATATGTACTGCGTTCGAGAAAATGCGTGGATGAACGAGGCGATATGGTGTCGGTATCTTCGCGAACTACTCATCTACGAGATCCACGGGCCGTCCGTTATCTTGGTGGACAACTTGGAGTGCCACGTGGACGCCACGTCTGAGGCGATTGTGGCAGAAGAGCTGCACTCAACGCTGCAGCCACTCCCTCCAAACTCAACCTCCGTGTGCCAACCCCTCGATGTGGATGTGATGGGACCGATCAAGTCAATTCTGCGCAGCGCGTGGCTGGAGGAAGAAGCATGCTGGAGCGCAACTGCCGCCGATAAACGACTTGTCATGATAAAGCGTACCATCCAAGTTTGGGAGACGTTATCCGAGGATGTCGTGCGCAAAAGCTTCTCGAAAGCATTGATGGTTGCCAACGTATAAACTCTGTAGCAGGGCCATTAAATGCGCTGACGCTTTTGCAAATACATTTTGTTACATTTGGCTGCTTGCTTTCCTTGAGCTCTACTTTTTCTACTTTAAATGTAGTCTTGCATAATGTAACTGCAAGCAAAAGTACAATCAGCAATTTACAAAATAACTATTACCGATGAGCAAGAAGGTTTATGCGGCAGGCCTAATGGAGTGATCATCCATCTCGATTTGCACATTAGTTTTTGTATCAGTTCAACAAACCTCCGGTAGGCCGTATCTTCCGTCGTTATCTGTATCACCCTGCCTCACCCCATGCAAACCCTGAGAAAGCTAAACAACCCTACGTTGGTGTAGTTGTGGTCATTGGTCCTCGGTTTAAACCCGCGTGCTCCCCACACGGATCTTAAACCGCAGGCATTTTTAGGCCGCACCATTTCACCCGCTTTCTTAAGTTATATTCGGCCTGGGGGAAAAAGATTTCTTTTACAAGTAGCAAGGATTTGATCATACGAGTATGATTGGGATTGATAGTTTTATATAGGCGTTTGTATCGGGTAGCATATGAAATACGTAAAAAGGTCAATTTACCAATCAAAGCTGCATTTTGATACACGGAATAGGTCTATGAAGTTGTGTGCGCAGGATCGCTTTTTGACAGGCTGGTCGTTAGAAGACTGCCCAACTGTAAACGTTCTATCAGCGGCAACCGATGTTCCTACTACTGCTTCGACGGTACGAGTTAACCCCTGCACGTCGTACTTGAGCTAGCGGAACTCTCTGCGTATGGTCTTAATTACGCCAACCTTCGCCCTAAACTTCTTCGTCTTGCCACGTACACGACTTCCGACGTGCATCTTGAACGTGTTGGAGTGCAGTGCTGAAGCCCAAAACTAAGTATGACGCGACGGAGTACTTCTCGAAGACGGGTACCAAGTTTGGAGCTCTAGATGTGAGGCTATTGATGGCCAATCTATTTTTGAAGTAGTCATACATGTATGATTTCAGGCATACAAGTATGCTCAATGGGGATAAAGATTAACGTCGCTTAATGTCGCAGGCCGTCTCAGGACGCACTTCAGCCAATCAGACGTCATAAAGGTTCTTTGGGTTCAAATACCCCACAGATCTCAGGACGCACTTCAGCCAATCAGACGTCATAAAGGTTCTTTGGGTTCAAATACCCCACAGAACCTAACATAGGATCGATTTGATTCTTTGGGGTCGATTATTTGCAGCAAATGAAAAAATGGAAGTCCCTGGGCCATCGCGCACGGCCGCGCGGTTAAGTGTGACGGCGCTAGACGACGGTCCAAACGTTTGTATAGCTCGCCAATGGCTCCAAGACGTGATTCTCCCGCACCGTATTCGTGATAAAGAGTCTGGCGCCTTCCGCCTCGTGGATATGGGTGAGGACACTCCAGGCAGTGAATTGTTCCCCATCTACGGTACATCACTAGGTGATCTCTCAGTCTTTGGCATTGGCTTGGGTTTGTACTTCCGCATGCTTTTACAGTTAAGTCTGTTAATGTTCGTACTGGCAGCTGTATCCACGCCTAGTATCGTGTACTTCTTGTCCTCCACGTATTCCGGAACACTAAGTACCAGAGCTTTGGACTTGCGTCTCTTAGGAACCGCCGCCTGTACCCGTGAAGTATCAGCAATCGACACTAGTGCTAGTGACAATGGCGTATACAAAGTGACAATTAACGACTGTCCGTTGGTTATGACGCAGCTCCATGTGGACATGGTGGGGCTCGTCATTTTAGCCATTTACTGCGCTGTGATTGCTTTAATGCAGACGAAAGACAAGGCGCATTTGGATTCCTTGGCTCAGACTCCATCTGATTACTCTGTCGTAGTACAAGATCCCAATGCTAATGCATGGGAACCTGATGAATGGGAGAGATTCTTCGCTCAGTTTGGACAAGTCAAGTTTGTTACAGTGTGTGTGGATAATTATCGGTTGCTCTCGGCACTGGCCAAGAAGCGATATATAGAGGAAATGCTTACGATGGAGTCAGCAGATGCGGAGATTGTGCGATTAGCACTGGAAAATGCAGCTGATCCTTTGAAAAAAGCGCCTGAGATTCCGTTGCTTCGACGACTGAAGCAGAAAATTGGATTCGGGGGATACGACTTGACGTACTGGAGCGTTGAGTTGGATGCGCTACGTCGAAGGATTGTAGCCATGTTGCAACATGATAATTACCGTGTTTGGTCAGTGTTCGTCATGTTTGAGACGGAGGAAGCGCAGCGTCGTTGTCTGCGTGAAACTCGCATCGGTTTGTGCTCCTCACAATTCGACTGGACGCGTACAGAACTGTCAAACAGACTTCGTTTCCGAGGAACGAATATTTTGCATGTAGAGCAAGCGGTTGAGCCATCTTCTGTCCAATGGAATAGTGCAGGAGTGCAGTGGAAGCGACGAGTAATACAGCAAATAGTGACAATGAGTATTGTGTGTGGAATGATTACTGGCGTGTACTACTTGGCGCGGTGGTTGAAAATGGACTATATTAGTGACCAGACAGAGCCGGATAGCCAGCGTCGTGGACGGCTATACATGTTGGCGTGCACACTGGCAGTGACCGACATTTTCGGTAGTCGTTTACTGAGCTA
The DNA here is from genome assembly GCA_024679045.1 of Phytophthora brassicae. Classification (NCBI taxonomy): domain Eukaryota; phylum Oomycota; class Peronosporomycetes; order Peronosporales; family Peronosporaceae; genus Phytophthora; species Phytophthora brassicae. The sequence continues at coordinate 9,063 of JAIKVB010000543.1, read as the reverse complement.
CGTGGACCGACTTGAGCAACACAAGACAAAGGAGCGCGAACAGGTTTCTACTCTGAACAAGTTACTGCTTTTCCGTGGGTTTAATGGTGCTATAGTACTGTATCTCCTTATGGACTTTACGGATGTTCTCTCGCAAGAAAACTTACTGCAGATCCAAGCTTTGCTCATCGCGAACCTTGTGACGGCACCTGTAATTCAGCTGATTAGCCCCTTTGAGAAGTTTTATCGGTGGTTTTACGGACCAAAGGCAAAGACGCAACGCAAGCTTAATTCCTACTACTCCGGTGCGTATTGGAAACTCGCTGAGCGGTATACTCAGATCACCAAATCTGTGGGTATCGCTCTTTTTTTCAAGTCATTAGTCCCCACGGGACTTATTATCACGGGATTATCTCTACTTGTTAATTACTGGGTCGACAAGTATTGTTTACTGCGTAAATGGAAAACACCACCACGGTACGATGGCTTAGTGGCACGTGCTTCTCGCTACCATTTGCTACTTGTAGCATTAGTGTCGCTCATCATGATGGGTCATTGGTACAATGGCTGGCCTTTTGATCATTCTACTGAGCGTGACGTACGAGCTGCCAAGAAGCAGACAGAGGTGAGATATACTTCTCTTGTCAAGACATTACACATTGTTCTCCCATTCCTACGTGACGAGTACCCGTCTGAAGAACAGCGAGACCTTATGGGTTTACTATACTGGATCATACTTATCATCACGTGTATGGTCGTGGCTTCTGTCTTTCTTAAGTCACTATACCGCTCCTATCTACGATACATCGTGGGTAATCTTCCAAGTGGATTCTTTGGCGGTCGAGCTAAGGAAAGTGATGTTCCAGCTTCCATTGTCTCCAGCTTGAATGGCTACATTCCTTCATTTGAGTCCTGGTATTCTGATTTTCCTTATCTCTCGGTTCCTCTCGAAAGTTTTGAGTCACGTTATGTGAGTTGGAGTGGTAATCATGAAGTCTTCCATTGTCTCCAGCTTGAATGGCTACATTCCTTCATTTGAGTCCTGGTATTCTGATTTTCCATATCTTTCGGTTCCTCTCGAAAGTTTCGAGTCACGTTATGTGAGTTGGAGTGGCAATCATGAAGCTTATTGTTTAGTAAATGATGTAGTGGATGACCCCCAATTAGCTGAAAGCTTGGGGGACAAACCTTTACATCAGCTTTTTGGCTCTTGCAAACAGTATAATATTCTCCACTATTCTTATTCAAGATATTTCTAAATGAAACAGGGCCTAAATCGTCTACTACGTAGTAATTTTCAAGTTTCAGGACTAAAAATATGTAAATTGAGTATTGTGAATACATGTATCATAGAACCCCTGAAGTGAAAGTTAACATTCCACGACTACGTAGTAATTTTCAAGTTTCAGGACTAAAAATATGTAAATTGAGTATTGTGAATATCATAGAACCTCCTGAAGTGAAAGTTAACATTCCACGACCTCCTGTTGCAAGTTTCCTACTTCATCAATGGAGACACTAGGAGATGTTTCTTCGGACACTGCAGACTCAATGGCAATGTCCAGCGTCTCCGTCCCATTCACCGGTACAACCAGTTCAGCTTTACCTACAAGTCCATCTGCTGCTTGAGCGAAAGTATCGTGTTGTCCGTACTCTCCAATCTGCTCAATACACTGCACCAGCCACCCAAAAAGCTGTCGAGCGACGTCAGATTCGAGCTTGAACATCAGCGAGTAGTTGAAGTGAGAGAGCGCTGTGACGAACACTTTGCTGGTTGAACTCAAAGACGGATGCGAGTTGTACACGTGCAGATCCTCCACCGTCACGCTGTTTTTGCCAACAATCACTTCACTTGGGAATGGAACGGGGGCGACATCCGAACAATCCAAATACGACAATGTGATGTCGCTGAGTGTGCAGTTGGCTACATTCAACCCCGACTCAGTCCGGTTCTCAGCGTTCAGCACTTCGTTCACAAACATTGACTGCATTTTGACTTCGTGACTCAACAAAGCGCATTCCCATTCGTGGTCAGCTTTACGTGCAACGTCCCAGAACGACATTTCGTGTGGGTCAACACCTTCACTGCTCATAAACACGAGATTAGCGGGGGACGAGTACAGACCAACCGGTGTTTCGTCATTTGCTGCTGCTTCAGGCAAAACCGAGTCAAAGATACTCTTTTTGACCGGATTCAAGGCCACTTGTTGCCGCATATCGCCCATTACGTCCATGCGGAGTTGAAGCGGTTCAGTAGATTCACGAAGATTTCCTCCGTGCTTTGTGAGTCCAAAGGCCATAGTAGTTGCAGCAATAATTGCGCCTTGCAGACTGACGTTTTCTTCCTTACAGCGTGCCATGGCACTTCGCATACGAGCTTCTGAGCCTTGTGCAAACAATGCATAACTTTGGTTAGGTGGATTGGGAGGTGAACCATTAAAATCAAGCTGTGACTCTGTTTGGATTGGTAGGAATGGGACGAAAGCGTTCGTGTCGAAGTTCAAGAGTGGCTGCATGACGTACTTGGAAACAGCTTCGTGCACGATATTCATCCACGCGTTCACGTAGTGAGTTCCTTCGTACAAAGATTCACGCAACGGCAGCTCGTGTAGCAGCTCCACGGACGTCGAAGTGGCTAATTTGGCTGCAGTCTCAAGGATTTCACGAAGAATAACTGCTCCGGACGTGGGGTCGGACATGTAATGGTCTGCAAACAGAAAGAGGCGTGCAAATGTTTTGGTGGAGGTGTCAACACGGACGATCAAATAGAACGGGAAGTCCTGTTCGCGGTTCAGCGGCTTTTCACACTCGGTCTGAACGAATTCCATCCAGCGCAGATAGGGAACCACTGACGGTAGAAAAGAGATCGAAGACGAGTCGTCAAGTGCAGCATTGACACGTTCTTGTTCAGCGCGTTCCTCTTCGTTAGGAGTGCACTCGTGTACAGTGAGAAGGTTTTTGAGCTCTGATTCATCTACCAGTGGAGCGCAAATCATGATTTTTTGAGGACAACTCCCTGGTAGCACCACAGCACGCATTTTCGGGTGTCGGTTGAAGGTTTGCACTACTGCTTGGGGTAAATGTTGGAGGAGTCCGGGGATATCACCACGCAGAGTCGCGACATGGGCAAGCTTGGCACTCGCACTAGGATCCATGGCGAAGAACCGTTCATAGCCATAAAGCGGGAAGGTTGGACGCGTCATCTGTTCGCGCTTCAGCTAGAAGTAGAAATGGACTAGAACGAGTTTCATTCATGGGTAACGAGGTCCCTTATTTTTAGTGGAAAGAGAATGAATAGCCGTCCTCAACACCTATGCTCAACGGTTGAGCACGTTGGAAAGTGCGAAGTTACTGGGACGATTTTTTGAAGATTCCTGCCGTTGGGGCTGGTGGAGGATGGATTGAACCAGGTCTCTGCCGTCGTGACAAGTGTCTTTGTTCGGCTTCCAGCCTCCTACGTTGAAACTAAAGATGATCAGAGTATGAGCATGACCAAGTAGCTGGTGAATAGATTAACGATATGATGTACCTTGAGAGCCTTGAGCTCGTCTTCGGTTAGAATAATCTGGAACTCAAAACACGCAAGAGTGTTTGCTGTTACAGTTGAAGCTTTACTGAATGATGAACGTGAGTAGTGGCCAGGCTCCGAGCTATGGTGCAGTTGTGTATCAGCCTCATCAACATCATCAAGGTCTACCGTCATGTACCAGGTTTGTTAGTAGTCCAAATCGTAAAGTGGCTACATGTTCTACTACGCACCTTCTGTAAGCTTTGGATTTCGTCCAGAAGCTACTTTCAACGCAGCCACACTCGGCTGTGCAACGCTATTGCGCAAGAATCGGCGCTTTTCCCATCGGTACAATGGTTTGGCCACCGTTTTTCGTACGCTGTTAGCACCCGTGGGTTTCCTTGCATTCACACCAATTTTGGCTGCAGCTCTTGCTAGCGTTGAGCCCATGAACGGGGTAACACGAATGGACATTGGCCTGGTACGCGGTCTAAAAGGAGAAGTTTTAAAGCTCAGATTTTAATCGTTCCAGCAAGAGATTTCGTACCTTTCAACTCCTATTTTGACCAACTCCGCAGTTAGTTGACTGGAGGGCGATAGAAGATATTGTGCAGCTTCACGCAGTCGCTCGACCTGCTTCCCTACGATCTCCTGGAGAGGTCCAGGCCTCAGTCCTAAACAAAAAGTGTCCACTTCATCCGCTCGCTGCAGCAGCTCATCACTGGCCTCCAAAGCCTGCTACCCATGGAAAATATTGAATCTGTAGATCATCTAATTTGATTGGCCACGTACTTCAGTCGATCTCGTCACGAGTGACGTCGACCTCATTAATGTATCCACTACAGATAATCCACCAATCAACAGTCTAGAAACCCCTCCACTTCAACTATGGTACATTTAGTCGCACCTTCTCGCACAAGCGCCGGGATCTTCTCCACGGTGAGCTCCGTTAGTATCGCTCTTCCCACCATCTTCTTCGCATCTATTTGGGACTCATTACGGGTAAACCGCGCTTTCATTTTTGTCATGATTGCGTCTTTTCAAGATATTGTGTGCAATTAATGTAAATGTTACGTTTCACTTATGTATTGTTACTTCACTGTAAATATGTACCATTCGAAAAAGTACCAAGCAAACCAACATGGACGAACTGACTGTGAAAGTCGTGAGCGGCGCGTCCGAGAACCTGCGCGTGCGTGTGGACCTGGCGGCGGCTACGGTACTGCAACTAAAACAGCAGATAGAAGAGCAGGACGCGCAACGTTTCCCCGTGTCTGCGCAGCGTCTCATTTTCCAGGGGCAGATCCTTCAGGACGCCAAACAGTTAAGCGAGTACCACGTGGCTCCAGGCTGCGCATTGCACTTGACGCTCACGCCCGGCGCTGTGGCTGCAGCCAATGCAGCAGCTGAGACGACAACGACTCCATCTCCGTCTTCGGCTCCTGCGCAGCTGCGCGCGTTCCTGCAGCAAATGAGTCAGCACGAGAGCTCCGAGCAGTTCGCGACGGCCGTGACGACGCTGCACAAGATCTGCGGGAACGTTGTGGGCCATCCGACAGAGGAAAAATACCGTAAGTTGAGAGTGGACAACGCTGCACTTAAGAGCAGACTTTTCGACCGGACGCGAGGACGGGACAGCGTCTTGTTGATGGGGTTCCAGGACGGCGTGCAAGCGGTGAGAGAGCAGTTTGGATACATTCTTAAAGGAAGGGACGCTTACGCTGCACTTAAGAGCAGACTTTTCGACCGGACGCGAGGACGGGACAGCGTCTTGTTGATGGGCTTCCAGGACGGCGTGCAAGCGGTGAGAGAGCAGTTTGGATACATTCTTTAACTTAAGGAAGGGACGCTCATTGTTTTACTTATGTACACAACATGTTGTAGGGCTATTTGGTGCTGCTACCTACGCCGGACAAGTGGGAGAACTTGGTGGCGTGCAAGGCTGTGGTGGACTCTGTGGCAGCGACGGTGGGAACTGCACCGGCTGCGGCGTCGCCTTTTGGTGCTGCGCCGTCGATGGGAATGGGCGGAGACTTTGCATCACAGGCACAGACGTTGATGCAGAACCCGGCAATGCTGCAGTCCATGGCGAACAACCCCATGGTACAGCAAATGGCGCAACAGAACCCCATGCTAGCTCAAGCGCTGCAGAACCCGTCGATGCTAGCACAGTCCATTCAGGCGATGCAGCAGAACCCAGCGATGATGCAACAGGTGAATCAGATGATGAGCGACCCGAACGCCATGGCGCGGATGCAGCAGATGATGGCAGGAGGCGGCATGGGTGGATTAGGAGGTCTCGGTGGCGGCTTGGGAGACTCTCAGTTTGGCGCAGCAGCACCTTCATCCGCCACTGCAGCGGCCATCAACCCGTTCGCCACCAGTTCTACCAGCTCGAATCCGTTCGCGAGCGCTCCAGCTCCAGTCGCACAAGCTCCGATCGTTACTCCGGCTTCGACTGCAGCCCCCGCTGCCGCTCCTTCGTCCTTTACTGGATCTAGTTCCGCTGTGGCAGCCTCTACCACGGACGGCGACACATACGAGGAGGACCAGATCGCCCTGGCGATCGCGCGTTCGCTACATGATCAGTAAATGAATGCTAGCAGCTAGAACGTAACTCTTGACGATTCAGTGGAGCTTCATGAAAGTGATGGAGTGCCAACATGGCATCCAGTTTTTATGCTCTTTGGTTATTTTCATTTTTAAATGTTACGTCTGCATTGAAGAGGAATACTTTAACAGTAAATCCTAACGAGATGAAGAGATTGACTACCAGGTACTGACAGATGAAGTATATAATCTAGGCATCAATAAGTTACGGTACTGTACTGTATTACCGGTAGTGACAATGACACATCCTACGTCCACTTCAACTTGAAGGAGTGGTAAAAAAAAACTGCACTGATTCGCTAAGAATACAGTATGGTACTACGTAGTACTACATGTACATACTTCGAAGTATTATACTACCGGTACAAGGCCGTGCGCGTTGCGCCCGAGATGAGCTCTGAAATACAAACGCTGTGTTTCGTAGTATAGGCGTTTATATTGTTCAATGGCGAAGAAGACTTCGCTGTCTCTATTATTTAACCCGCAACAAGTTCAAATTCAATTGGCTGATCTATCACCCAGCACGCGCTCCGCTTTGCGCGGGATTCGGCTACACAGTGTTCGTATTAGTGTAGAACGTTTTGGTCCAAAAGCTGTATGGTGTGAAGCTTTTGTCGAGTTGCCAGAGTTAAAAAGCTTCATCCCCACCTGCAGTTTTCACGGTACTCATGCAACATCACCAAGGGTGAGACGTGGGTAATGTTTGTGAGCTCCATAAATCTACAGTACTTAACGTCACCGTTCTCATGAAAATCCCATTTCCTCTTGTGAAAGCGAAGTGTCAAAATCCCATGAATGTCGCTAGAACGCGTACGTGCAACATTGACTGGGTTTATCTCATTGCTAAGGACATTACGTCTCAACGTTTATCTGAGCCATTATAGTCCGAGCACTGTCAAAGTTTATAGGTTGAAGTTGCTTTATTGCGTCAGTCGCACCACTTTGGGCGGGTTTTTCTAGGTTTGTTAAAGGTTATGCGATTCCGGGGGCCATTCTTGAGCCGGCGCTGTTCATCGTGTTTTCGATTTGCCCCTTCCTATGTGTTCTTGGTAGAGAATCGCATCCCGGTAAAACTCTGAAATAAATTTCAGAGAACATGTACTGTACGTAGTATTGTGCGTTCTACTTAAAATTTCCGTGTTGAATCAATCGCCCTGAAATCGCGCAAGTGTATACAATGTGTATAGCTCACTGTTAAGTACGACAGAGAACCCCATGTGCCAAGAACCTGTTCATTTTTTAAAGGCACGTGTTACTGTGCCCGACTGGAGTGGTCACATAATATTTTAAGCTATAAGTTTGTATGGACTGCTCATCACGCATCTTTTGCCCATCATCCTACAGGACCGATGTCGTTGCGGTCTTTAACTTTGCTTCGCAAAGGCAGTCGCTGCGCTCCTGCGATAAAAAGATTCTAATTCCTGGTGAGTACAGTGCTCGGCTCGCCGGAAAGCTCGGTGCTGGGCCCGCCTACGCAAATACCTCGCGGCCCTGCTTCGCGGGCACCCCGCGAGGGTTTGCTTTGGCTACGCACGCTCGCAACCGCTCACCTCCGTTGGCCCTTTTATGTCCGTTTCACCCGCTCCCATTCCAGCCGGGTACGATAGTCACTCTCTTTTTTAAATGTCCTACAAGTAGTACCGTACACACATTAGATGTAGTACCGTACACACTATGCCGCGATCGACCCTCAATAATAAATCTGCTACCAAAAATAACGAGGCGGAGCGCTGCCAAACAAAATTCCAACTATCCATTAAAAACCGAACGGAGGTAGAAGTATTCATTAATTGAAAGCAGAGCAGAGCAAGCCTAAAAGTTTTCTGTAGACAAAATCGTCTACTGAGTAACTCAATCTTGGACTATTGTTACTCAGTGTCTCCGTCGGAAGGGATCAACTGGGGGCAACTATCCAACGAGGCCACGGTGATATGCTTGTCCGGGTTTTTGCAACTGGCAATGCCCAAGTGGCAAGAATTGCTATATTTAAGGCCGTCGGAGCCACAGACAGGGTCAGATTCCTCGGGACAAAACTCAGGGCACTTGGGAGCAGAGCCATCGGCAGTGCTACCGCTCTGGGACAGATTTTTTTGGTCCTCGAAGTCCTTGTTAAATTGGGCGTTCTGGCCGTAACCGGGCATACCGGGACGGAGCTCAGGGCCAATGCCTATGAGCATCGAGGGGTCGGTCTTGTGGCGGGGAATTTTCGAAATGTCGAGGGTGTTGGTGTTGCCGTTTTTTTTTGCGAGGTCGTCCATAGCCTTCTTGGCCTCGGAGTTGCTACCGGCAGGCACCTGAGGACCAAGACCCACCAGCGTCTTGGGGTCCACAGGAGGGTTAGAGGTCGGGACGACGAACGTGGTAGTCGACTCAGCCGCGACACCAGCGACAGCGGCGACGGCGAGCACAATTCCAGCGGCGAACTTCATCGTGTTTGATAGGTGTTTACTTGCGTGTGGAGTGGAGTGAACAGCTCTAGGCAAATTGGATAATACAGTGCAATTGGCTATGCCGCTAGCAGCACGGTTTACATTTCACGACGATCGGTGACTGCGTATAAACACTTGGTACCAGTACCATATATATGGTACTGGTACCATATGGTACCATATAGGTATGGGATACATGTAGGTGCCTTCTGGTATTATATAATGGTGTGCGTACCGGTAATATAAACCAGAAGGCAGCCCTATCCTAGATTTATCTGCGACTGTACCTGTGTCTTGGGATTGTCGCGTTTGTGGTTGACGCCGGCGCAGAGTAATCGAGAAGCCAATTCTTCGTGTTGTTATACCACAGCCGCTCCTCGGCTTCAGTCTGAAGTTCAAATGCTTGGTGGTTGTTTGCGGGTGTAGAAGGTTAACCCTTTAGCTACTGGATCGTTTAAAGGTCCAATAAGACCTCTACACATATCGACGGAATATATGGCCTGCGGACAGAGCCGTGATACATACAAAAAAAATGAA
>JAIKVB010000542.1:0-23672 GCA_024679045.1 Phytophthora brassicae | reverse complement strand
ATCGATTCAAAACCAGTTCCTGTTCCAACCAAAACCACATTCATGTGACTTATATATAAAGGACGGCCAAAACTCGATGTCACAATTCGTACTTTTGTATCATTCTCATATCAATCTATCGCTTCAACACCGAAGGAATTGTACGAAAGACAGCGACGTTGTCGCCCTTCCCTGCTTCTTTTGCGCACGTATTTATCTGCGGGTCCTTCATTACTCGTGCGGTTCCTGCATGTTCTGATCCTGCGGCTACATGTCCTGCGAAACTTGCATCGTATTGTGGACATCGGATCTTAATCATTGAGTTAATGGTGTAGGTAGCGGCGCTACCGTAGCGCTGAGTAAGGAAAGTTGATGGTTCTGGTTTTGGAACAGGTACTGGTTTTGAGACGATGGGGGCAAATAGACACTGGTTCTGGGAATAACCCCAGTGCTACTGTTACAACATGCGGTTTCTATTTGGTTTAAAGTTTAAACTTTATAAAATTTAAAAACTAAAACTACGCAGTACATGTAGTGCATCTTCAATCGAATAAAGTCAGTATTTACATCTCCATTACAATTAAAGTGTCCCGAGGTTGTTCATCATGTGCGTCCAATGCAGTGACTTCTTATCCCAGTTAGTTCCGGAACTTCTTGTCGAGAGTCATCATGTGCGTCCAATGCAGTGACTTCTTATCCCAGTTAGTTCCGGAACTTCTTGTCGAGAGTGTCGATCCGTAGGAACATTTGGTTATTACTGTACTGCTAGGCTGCGAATGCCGAGGTGATTTTAATCAGTATTAAAATACCATACAAATGCGTTTTCGCCCTCTACAAAGGTGCAACTTTGACCTCCTTCTCCTATTCTACGGTCAGCCATCGCTCGTCTAAAAGTGTGGTGGCAGTGGCTGATGGTACGGCGGCCCAAGGAGGGCGAGATTTCTCCGAAGCGTCCTCAAAAGCCGGGATTGTCGCTTTGTCGTGTTTCGCAGAATCAGCTCAGATTTCTGAGTCTGCAAATTAAAGTACCCAGTCGCATTACGAAAATAATTTGACGTAGCGAGAATAATGAGCGCCTTCTTCGAGCAGAAGGTCAAGACGCCGGTGATGAAGCTTCTCAAGTCTGGAGGTAGATCTTCCTCTCTTCTCTCTTTATTATCTCTTATTTATTCTAACTTCTTCGTCTTATTCACAGCATCACCCAGTAGCATCGCGCTCGCCATGGCGTTCGGCGTCTCCGGTGGCCTTTTCCCCATTCCTGGGGTCACCACTGTACCCGTCATGGCCGCCATTTTCCTCTTCCGCCTTAATCCAGTGGCTGCCATGCTTACCAACTACCTCGTTACGCCGCTCAATATCGCGTCCCTCCCCGTTTTCATGTCAGTTTTCTTCCACTTAAGAGAAATATTGTTGTTGAGTGCAAACTCACTTGTGTGTTTCTGTGCTTTGATCTACAGCTACTACGGTAACGTATTTTTTGGAGGAGGCGACGGAGAGGACGAATTCGCCATTGGAAAATTTATGGAGGACGTAAAGAAGGACACGATCAACACACTTCTGGTCTTCCGCTTCACGCTGCTACACGCCATTTACATGTGGTTACTTGTTATGCCAGTACTCACTCTCGCCATCTACGGAATACTCACGCCTGTGCTGCGCCGTGTCATGCCTAAGAACAAGGACGAGGGCAAGCACGCCTAAGATGGTACTTACTCTTCACTTTTTCATTCCGTTGGAGGACAAAAGTTACATAAATTCTTTTGTGATGCTCTTTTTCAAGTCTTAATAGTCTTCCCATAGCACCCTTGAGCCGCTCTTATCATTGCAGGCAGCAGAATGCTACTACGTAAAGAAAAGAAGGTACGGTATGCACTTTTAGAAGTCTACAATATTCTACCCTCTTTCGATAAATTTGTCGAATCAAATTGAGAATGCTACACCTTGTTTTGAACATTTTGGAGCGACAGTAGCTTAGCTATCTCTATCCTGCTCCAGTGCAGCCAGTGGTTCATGGTTCATTCATTCGTTCATGCACTCGATCTCCGATGAAGGAGCTCCACGTCGCAATGCCTGTGACAGTAGCTTAGCTATCTCTATCCTGCTCCAGTGCAGCCAGTGGTTCATTCATTCGTTCATGCACTCGATCTCCGATGAAGGAGCTCCACGTCGCAATGCCTGTAGTCACTCAGATACATGGTTAGATAAACTCACACAGAGCTTGAACAAATTAACGTCATACCTCAGCCAGACTGCAAATGGTAGACAGACAAGCAACGACCGTTAGCTACATCAAACTCACGACCTAAGGCTTACTTGAGACTTACCAAAAGAACGGGTTGAACTGCTTGACTTTCACGCCACTCACATCCGAAAGTGCCAGTCGTACACCTCGAACTGGTAGCCATTTTTCAGTCATGATATCCACAGGTGCACCAAGCTTATTAGCAATCTTTTTAGTGAGACCAGCTAGAATACGACACGCAGGTGAATTCGACAAGATTTGGGCTGGGAGAGCCACTCCGGTGCTTTCTAGGTACCCATTAACACACTGAAAGATCATGACGATAGGAGGGACACCACGTTCAGTTAAACCGACATTGGCCCAATCGGAACCGTGACGGGTAAGTGTTCTCAAACACAATTTCCATGTCTGGTTCTCGCTATCTGTACAAGAAAAACAAAGCTAGAAAGTTAAGTAGGTCTTCAAACTATAATACACAATGACTAGATATGGTGTTTACCATAGTTTGACAGGCGTTGAAAGCGAATTCGCTTTGCTGAGAGAGAAACTCGTTGATCTTCTTCACCCCGTCGGGTCCTATTAAGAACTGGTTTGCTCCAACTTCCCTCCATCTCCACCGTAAATTCCATTGCTCGAGCACCACTGCGACGCATAGTCCACATGTACTCAAATGTGTTGTCTCCGTGTAGTACAATCTGTGTCTTACTGCCATCACCATCAGTACCAGCTTCAATTGCAGTAGGTGGTGAGGAAGGAGATTGTAGTAGAAGAGTTTTATCACTTGTATTAATATCATCTTCTTGATACTGAGGATTAGCAGTTTGAGCAGTCACCGATGAATAAACGCCAGGAAGGAAGGTATATATCGGTCTCTCTGGAGGTGAAGAGTTCCCGATCTGTTTCCAGCTAACACGTTCGTCCGCAGCTCGCAGTAAACGTTCCATTGCGAATTCCACCCGAGACTTTAAGAGCTCCACATCTTGTTTCGTTAACATGCTGTAGTATTTCTTCTTAATAAGCTGGTAAAATATCGTTGTGTCTTGAAAGGAGCCTAAAAAGCTCAGAAATAGACAAACGTCTTGGTGACATTTTGTGAAACGGAGTCTTAAATAAATGGAGAAGGAAATGGAGAACGACGGTAATGACGAAGATGCCAATGGCTATCTAGATGACGATGATGTTCAGGAAAGTTTTGACGCAGAACTGGCGGATATGCTGGCTAAAGTTCAGTCAATTCAGCAGGTCGAAGGACGTTTCCAATCTACAGAGTCCTTAGTTCAAGACAGCCAAGGAGATTCAATAGAGAAACAAGTGACAAAACTTTCGCCTAGAGGATCAATACTTACTGACTCAAAGAAATTGCAAAAGTCTCCATCGGCTACTTCGGCTACTGGTGCTTACAAAAGCTCAGACGGCATCACAACGGTCTCTCGCAGTGTATTAAATGCTCGAAATTCTACGTTGCAGGGTATTAAGAAATCGGTCATTTACGAACAAAAACTACTGCAAGCTGTGAAAACAACGAGCACAATTGAAAAACTCCGACAGAAGGCAGTAGCCGCCCCACCAGGTAAGAAATCTACTGTTTGTTTACCAACACAAATACTACTACTAAGTTTCATTTTGTATATTCTTGAAATGTTTAATACTAACGCTTCAGCAACACTTGGAGTACGTAGTGAGATATGACTAAATTTTGTATGTATAGGAAATTCTCACTCGATTCTTTGTCGCTAAATAATTTGAAGAAACGAATTGAAACTTTGTCGGCACCACCGAAGAAAAGTACAAGCCGCAAATTTGCCACTGATGATGAGGAACAGCACTGTCGCTTTCAACTGCGTAAAAATGCTCAACGTTCATCAAGAGAAGATCTTGACAGCGCTGGCGAATCTGGACACACTTTCGTTTCTCGAATGGAAGCTGCCGAAAGGAATCGTCAAAAAGTAAGTAAATTCTGAATGATTTATGATCTGATCTTGCTGTTTACCTTTTGGTTTAATGAAACGATAGAAACTCGAGTTGAGTCGAGGTGAAAATGACTACAACGCACGTCTGGTAAGGCTCGGTACACTCGTGTTTGTAAAATATTCTTCATACTTAACGTTATTTATTGTAGGATAAAAAATCGTGTCCAAGGTGTGAAATTCCTCAATCGTACTCTGAATTTCGAGACAAGAAGAAGAAATGTCAAATGTGTAGAGTTGAGTTTCGTTTTCTGAATGCTTGGGGTGATATCGAGCAGAGTTTCACTTCTAGAATGGCTGAAACTTCACGTGCTCAAGCAGAGAGAAAAGGACAAATCCATGCTCAAATGAGAGCCAAAGAACTTAATCGACTCAAGATCAACAAAAGTGCAAAACAGTTGCAGTACGAAAAGAACATTGCGATGAAGCACAACAAACGAACTTTTCTTGACCGCAATTACAAACTGAATGGTGACTCGAAAGCCAAAAAGGCGCAGCTAGAACTGGAGGCAAAGCGCAAGTCTGCCCAAGTCAACGGTGTGTGAATCACTTAAGGCCACAAATGCGAGTTGAATCTGCTGATGTTCCTTGTCGGTCGCACTATTTTCTTTGTCGAGAAATCTCTCTGGGATATAAAATTAGGGAAAGTTTTAGTGAGCGGAATGTGTAGTTTGGAACGCATACAAACTTACTGCGCTCGAAGACGAGTAGAAGATTCTGGTACAGTAGCAATCGTATATCCAGGAGCCGTGACCGACACGCGTGAGTAGCCCTGCAATTTGAATGAACTGTGTTAATTTTGTAAGATACTACGTAGTACTACTATAGGAGCCACTGGATTGTCATAACGAACCGGTATAATGGCCTTGTATGAGTAGCAATGCGTCGGTAGAATGGGAACAGGAGGTTGCTTCCATGGAGGTAATTTAATTCTTACCCTGCTGGTAATAGCTGGTGTTTGAGGTGGGGTTGGCTCCGTTCCTTCAGAACAGCTCACAAGTTGTTGCTGTTGTTCGTTTAATGAGTTGTCCGAGTCTGATGATGACTCTTCTTCTTGGTTTTGATCCCTTTCTGACTTGTTGCTAGCAAGATAAATGCAAGGGGTATCGGCTGAGTGTAAACGTATAGATAACTGCACAATGGGCTCATCTGTCTCGAAAGCAGGCTACAGAGACTGTTAGATCAGAGCATGAGCGTGCAACTTCTTACATAATTTAATACTCACGTCATCAAACTGGGACACAGGCGGTGGCTTGCTCAATCCCTTAGCAACACGGTCGAGTTCTCTTAATTTACTTTTATGTTGTAGTAGACCTTGTTCATACTCGTCTTGCTCCTGTCTAAAAAATGATCAAATAAAGTAATCTTAGCATCCAATACTCAGACTTTTACCAACAAATTGCGGAGTATTATTGTACCGCTTCTGGTTTTCTGCTAGCTGCTTCATCCTTCGTAAACGTAAAGAGGTTTCCAGACGCAGTTTCCTCTCCTGCACCTTCTGATACGAAATAATATCCTCATTTCTCTCTGAAATACTTTGACGTTCATTCTCTTGGGTTGATCTAGAAACACAAATACCACGTCAGTAAACCCGTTAAAAAGCATCAAACATTCTCTGACTTACATTTGCAGTTGCTTCATGGGTTTCCGTTGAAATGATTGAGTGTTGGTGGATTTTGTTGTCAATTGAGGTGCAGAACGTGGTAAAGTCTCTGGATTTTTCTCTTCTTGCTTCATTCGAACTCGTTCCTTAGCTTGACGTCTGCTCTGCTGTGCTGTCCTGATTTTCTCTGTACATTGCTCCGCTGCGCTCACTGCATCATAATTCTGCTGTTCCACCACACGACGCGTTTGCTGCTGCTTCAACTGATTTGCTTGACGTCTGCTCTGCTGTGCTGTCCTGATTTTCTCTGTACATTGCTCCGCTACGCTCACTGCATCATAATTCTGCTGTTCCACCACACGACGCGTTTGCTGCTGCTTCAACTGATTCGTTCGAGCAACTCGAGCTTTCGCTCTCTCTTGCGCATGTTTAACCTTCTCCACAGCTCTTTCTTTCCTCTTTTTCCGCTCCACAAGACGTCGAAAATCTTCCTTCATCTTCTTTTCTATCTCCTCACTCTTGTTTAACCTTCTTCACAGCTCTTTCTTACCTCTTTTTCCGCTCCACAAGACGTCGAAAATCTTCCTTCATCTTCTTTTCTATCTCCTCACTCGCTTTTGCAGTTTGTTTGTCCTTTAGCGTTGCAATCATCGGTAATCTGAGGCTCCCAGCATTCGTCGCCTCGTTCTGCGGCGCTATTTGGCCGTTCAGCATCGTCTCTTCGCATACATTTTGCTTCCGTCCTTCTCCATCAACACAAGACAACAAAACAGGCAGTTGTATCTGCTGGGCAGCCAAGCAGAGCCGTCTCGCACGCTGCAGCAGCTCGTCTTCCATGCTCGAAAGGCAACTTCAACAGTCGTCTCTGATTGGCCTATAAAAATGCGCCGTTACTCTCCTCCTTTTCATCCAATCATAATGCTGTCTCCGTGGCAGGGAGAACACGTCAGCGGTTCATTCGCCATTTGGACCTGTCGACAGCTAAGTGGAGACTAATGGCCGACGTGACAGCCGAGCAGCTGCGTCAAGAGCGTAAGAAACTCACGCTACTGCGTCGCCCACTGAGCACGCTCTATCACTTCGGCGTCGTCTTCCTGCGCTTCCTCAAGTGGCTCCTTCTGTCTGTACAGCGTAGCGCTGCCACGCGTTTCGTGCTGCTGCCACTTCTTCTGCTTTGGCTCGTGGCTTCAAGTCGCGATGGCGCGCATCGTCAATTTCTGGATGATTTCAACGAGAGCGTAAAGTTCGTTGTCTGGTGGGTGGGACTTGGTGTCCTCTCGAGTGTGGGACTGGGTACAGGAATGCATTCGGGCATCCTCTTTCTCTTCCCGCACATTTTCCTCGTCGTTCAAGGTGCCGAGGAGTGCAAGTCGCTGGACTTTGACAGTCGTCATCACATGTGGTTTCACCCGTTTGAAGCTAATTGCCAGGATGTTCCACAAGTCTCCACTGTCACTTTCTTTGCCATCTTCTGGAAGGTTTTCTTGCCGTGTATGCTTTGGGGAGCAGGCACCGCTGCAGGGGAGATCCCGCCCTACGCTCTTAGTCGTGCTGCGAAGCTCGCGGGACAGCGCAATGAAGAATTTGAGGAGATCGCTGAATCCAAGTCCCAGTACAACCTCATGAACAGCATGAAGGACTGGATGATCCGCTTTCTGGAGAAAAACGGTTTCTGGGGGGTGCTGCTTATGTCAGCTTGGCCCAACATGGCCTTCGACCTGTGCGGCATTTGTTGCGGACACTTTCTCATGCCCTTCTGGACGTTCTTCGGCGCTACACTTATCGGCAAGGCACTCATCAAGGTGAACCTGCAAGCCGCATTCTTCATCACGATCTTCACAGACTCGCATCTTCGACGTGTGGAGGCAATTATTGGACAGATTACGCCGGAGCAGTGGGGACTTGGCACCCGAGTTAGTGAATTCCTGCTTGAATGCCGTGAGAAGTTCCACTCGGCGCAGATGAAAGCGGTGGCGGAGCATGCAGGTACAGCAGCTCCTTCGAGTACGAGTCTGGTATCTCAATTGGGCTCGGTGGTTATGGTGGCATTCATTGCGTACTTTGCCATCTCGTGTATTGAGCAGTTTGCTCAGCAACATGCAGCTGAGGAAGATGAGAAGAAGCTTACAAAGAAAACGAAGTAAAAAGGTACTGGTCACTTACTACAGTACGAGCATACATACAAACCTTTAAAGCTGTGGAAGTAGAGAGAATAGAACGTCTCTTTTTACTCTTTTTATTCCAGCTGAAAGAGGCCAGATACTTGCATATTGATTTTAGGTTTCTTCTTTCACTATCAGAAAATAGAGATCATGAAAAAATGTTTTGAGCTTCTAACACCGTGTTTAAGCCTTCGATTTCCCTTGACGCATCTTCAGATCTGCTCGTTGCAGTTCTTCCAGTCTCAGTTTCTCTGACTGAGCAAGTATTAAATCCCCTTTCTGAGGAGCACGCAAGAAAAGTGTAAATAAACAATATCATATACTTCGAAGTAATAAAACAAAACTCTTTTTACCTTCAACGCGATGATATCCTCTCGGTATCGTGCATCCGAAGTAAGAGGTTTTTCAACAGGGTTATGCTCAAAAACAGGTTCAGATTCCACATGCCAATACCTGTCACCAAATTTTGTATCAAAGTAAGCAGTAAATTCTTGACGCAAATTACACTTACGTTTTGCCGTCGAACTGAAGATGCGAGAGCCACGAGCCATTTACAGTCGCCACTGCAAGTTTAGCAGATTTCTGAGTACAACAAAGTTAGCACGAAATATTCCTGGGAAATCTGTTCGATAGTGCCAATTTCTCACCTTTGCTGGATAAATGCAGCCTTTGATATCATTACTTTGTGACTTTTTCAAGAAACTATTGTTTGCATCGAAATGGAGTTCACCTACAAGACGGTTGGCTACATCTTCAAACCGTGACGAGCCCCCCATTTCCACTACGCGATCACCAAACAAAATGCCACTCATTTTAATCTGCGGCATTGTGTACGTGATGACTCCACCATCGTGAAAGTTTACTGTCGCCGTTCCGATCTGGTAATTGGCTAGTGAATTACGAGTGGATACAGACTCGAATTCGTAAACACCGGACATTCGATAAAGCCCTTTGGGTCCTATTCGCCGTTCCGATCTGGTAATTGGCTAGTGAATTACGAGTGGATACAGACTCGAATTCGTAAACGCCTGACATTCGATAAAGCCCTTTGGGTCCTACAAGGGTGAAAGCAGTCTTAACAGGATGGTGACTTACATGCTCCATCAATACTTGAGTACCATCAGGGTACGTTGCTTCGTAGGTCTCTCCTAGAATCGGATTGAATGGTTTTAATTGGTCTACACAAAAGTGGAGTCCTCCCGTCACAAATGCCATGACAAACTTCATACGCTCAATCGGGTCTGCACCACTCAATGCTGCCTTTTTTAGTACTGTTGGTGCATAATTCCAGCCATTTGCCACGCGTTCCAGCAACGAACAAGGCTCAAAAATGTGAATGGGTAGCGATATTCGGACTGCGAGTTTACCCGAAAGAAGCTGCGAACCGACTTGCATCACGACGTCCTTAACAACACCCTGTTGTTTCTTGAGCGTCTTTTGGTCCTGGAAAATCAGTCCACCACGCTTGTTTTGCTTGAAGTTGCTCATCCACTGCATTCGGTCTTTTACTTGAAGTTGAGCCCATGAATCCTGTGCACTAAGTCCTGGACGTGGTGGATTGTTTTCCTTTGGTCTGTCCTCAGTAGCAGCTTTTTGAGATTCGCGAGAGGTGATAGAGTTGTGAGGAAGGACGTTGTCGATCTGTAGACTTACTGCTGATAACACGAGACCTTCATCACGTGTCGACATCTTCGAATGAAGTTGGTTGGTGCACTGCAAATTGTCTAGTGTCGTCTTCGAGACTTAAGTTTTCTCCTCCTGAAGTAGAAGCATGTTATCCCACAACCCCCAGCTGAAAGATCGAGTGGTGGATATTCCTGGCGATTAACGCTCTCATGATGCCTCGTTCTGACTCCAATGGCGTTGACATTCAGCTTCTTGGATGCGCTGGCATTCGCTATTCTTGGGAAAACACGCTTTTTACCTTGTCGGTAGTAGCGAATGCTTGTCTTCTACATAACATATATCACGTGTTTTCAATCTTTGAAGACAACTTTTACATTAATTTAAACTTTAATATGATGCCACTATGTGCTAATTTTCTTCATGGTACAGAAGCTACAAATTTACCCAATCAGCCTAATTAGGAGGAGATAAATTGGTCATATTCACATACAAGTAAAGGTCAACAATTGATCTACTAACTCCCCAGGTGGTTTGGTAAACTATGTTCCTTTCGCCAATAGGTTTGAACTATCACTCTACTGCTCGTCAGTTGACTTGGGTGCATATTCAGCGATAAGTGCTGTGATGGCATCGTACGTATAGAGGGAAGAGCTGTGGCCGTCACTCCATGTGACTGCAAACGCATAGTTACCCTAAAATATAATTCAGTCAGCACAAAAATTTAATTAACAGAAAAGGAGAGAATCTCAACATACCTTTCGCTCGACTACTGTAGGGTGAATATCATCGGGAATGGTAGCCGGGTCCAATATCTATAAAGTAATACAAAATGGGTAAGTTTATAGCAAATGAAATTAAAGTACGACGTAAGTATACTGTACCTGCTCTCCACTGAACTCGTCGATGCATTGAGCACACCGGCAGCTAAAAGAACAAGCACATAATTTTGTCAGTTGAAGACAAAAATAAAGGTAAATGACAATTTAACTGACCGTGCTCGAAGATCGGCTGGGTGGAGTATCACTTCCTTTGCCTCGTTCACACTGTACAGACGAAGGACAATTCCTCGAATCTTGTCGTAAAGCAACTCTGGTGCCAGGCGAACATTGTGTTTTAATACCACCAGCTCCTTTGCAACCTAGCAACAAATAGACAATTGTAAGTCCATAACTTTTGTCAGGTTTACCAGAATGAAAAGGACGTACTGTGGACGCCAGTGAGTCATAAGTATCTTCTTGTTCCTGCGATAATCCAGACAAAACGAAAGGACTATAACAGAGAGTACGATCTTAGTCAGCAAATTCGAGCACTTTCCGTAGTTGCTTTTGTTTTTCGCACCGTCCAGAGTCACCAGATTCGCTAAATTGTTGCGAGATTGGCAGCTTGAAGACGTTTTTCATGTCATACTTGTCCACGAGTTCCTGGGTGTGTCCTGGACCTATTCGTCCAGTTCAATCATCAGCAGTCCGTCAGAATTTACGCTCAAACGACACTGGAAATTACGTACCAAATGGATAGTGACGTTCTCCATGTGAGCAGTCGAAGTAAGACATATTCTCCACAACAGCAACCGTTTTCACCTAAATTCACAGAAACATGGTTAGAATTCCTATCTATCGTCACCAACGTAAACACTGCACTGGAGCGTACCTTTAAATCTTCAAACATCGAAATGCCTTTCTCTACGTCGACGAAGCTGTGTCCGCGTATTCGATGTCAGTCTTAGCCCAGCAAATCTTAAAAGCAATTGAAAACAAACCTAAGTCTTTGTGGAGTAGTGACGACGACTGCAGCAGAAATTGCCGTTTGCTGCGAGAGCGAGATCTGAATATCTCCAGTTCCAGGTGGCATATCTACCACCAAGTAGTCAAGGTCACCCCATTCCGTGCCGAGGACGAGTTGATCAATCAGCTTGGAGACCATCGCGCCACGCATTACAGCAGCTCCAACTCCTTCAATCAAGAAATCAATTAAAAAATAATGATATAAAGGTATCAAATCAAGACAATCCACACTCGGATGAGTTCTCACCTCCAGCACCAGGTGCAGCGCGCTGGTTCACAAAGCCAAATGACATGCACTTGACACCCTCGTAGTCTACTGGCTCGACAAAGTTTTTCACCTTTTTCGACTGACGAATCTTGCAGTCTTTAGGCGAAATCATAGTAGGTAAACTCGGTCCATAAATATCCGCGTCCAAAATGCCCACTCTAGCACCACGCTTAGCCAGACTGTCACCATATTAGCCATCAGCACTTTCATCTTTCCATCTTGACATTCAAAACCACATAGTTAACTCACCTAAAAGCAAGATTTACAGCCACTGTGGACTTGCCCACTCCACCCTTGCAACTGGAAACTGCAATAATGTCCGACACATGAGCGAGCGACGAGAAGCGACCGGCTCGAAGGTTACGCGGCCGTGACTTGGAGATCTCAAAGTCGGTCGATTTGACCCACTCAAGACCTTTCACGGCAGTCTCCGCGTCCTTCTGCCACTGCAAATATTCAAATACACAAATCTGTGAGAAGGAAAGGAGCTTGTGGCTAAAAGAACTTCAGTATCTCTCACATATTGCGCTAAATCCATCAGCGCCGGCGACGGCGTCTCAATTTTGCACGAAACTAGTCCAACATCGGGCGTGACGCGAAGATCCTGTACGTAGTAGTGCAACAAGAGAGAGATCAGAGGTGTGTCATTGGCGTGTCAACCGCTCGTTTGCACCTTCACGCGTCCCAAAGACACGATGTCGCCCAGCCCCAAACCGTCCGATACACCACGAAGCTTCTCTAGCACTTGCGTCTCTAGTTGCGCTGCCTGACGTGTCGACAATGCGCGCACAGAGCGGCGCGTCACTCGAAGAGCTCCCAGCCGCAGCATTTTCAACTGCCAATTGGCGCTGATTGGCTAAGATTTAAGTGCATTACGGTACATCACATAAATGTACCTATCTTGTGCGAAGCGACGCGATGTCATCATGGCTACATTTGTGCAGTTTGAATTGGCATGGAGGTGCGTAGACGAAAGACAATGTGGAAGCGAATTTGCAGGTAATTGAACTCGTTTGCTGCGTTAAATAGGATGAGGAGGAGGTGGAGGCGCTGCTGAAACAGATTGCGCTTGCAAAGCAGAAGGAGCTGCGACTGCGAGTCGAGAAGAAGCGGATTCGAGACGAGTTGGGGCAATTGCAAGCGGTAGGATACAAGGATTCTACTGGAAAGTATCTTGTACTGAATGATACAATGGTTTAATGTTGATTGGTATCGTCTTTGATGATAACAAGGGGACACTTTGGTCACGCGAGGATCAGACGCAGAAAAAGCTACTGGAAGTAAGACGAGCGAAGGAGCAACTGAAGGAACAGAAGAAGACGGAGGAGGAGAAACTCGTTAAACTTACTGACGGTTTGAAAGAACAAGTACGAGTGATAACTGGGAGAAAGCTGCTGTATTGTCGGGGTAATAATATTCGTTAATGTTTTACTAGGAACTTAAGTTTCGCAAGGCCAACCAAGCCAAACCCAGTCCCTTCCAGCAAACAGCCTCGTTTGTGGTATCAACCGGATCAAACGCACCCCACAACAGAACGAATCAAAACAACAATGGAAGCTCATTGGTCCAGTCGATTGAAAGCCGAATAACTCAAGCGGTATCAGCTCCACAGTCTCCACCAGGTTCTTGCTGCAATGTTTTGCACAATAATCGTTGTATCATTCTAAACTGTGGGTTGTTAATCCGCTCTACAATGTAGTTCAGTTTGCAGGGAATGGTACGAGCCTAATTGACAACCAAGAAGCGAACACACCACAACAAACTGACGCATTGCAGCACCTCATTCGGATTATTAATTGCGACGAGCAGGAAACACGGGTTAAGAGACGACAGGCTGAACTGGACAAAGCAAACTCCCGTCGTCGCGAAGTTGATTTTAATATGACGTCCGTAAGAATGGCACGTCATACCAGTAGTTCGTCAGACGAGTTATTAGGCTCATACGAAAATGATTCCCGTTCGAAATCGCCAGGTATGTGCAACACTCTCTCTCACTCTAGCAAATCTAACACTTGCTAACCAATTTTCTAATGCGTTAGGCTCTCAGATACAGGAAAGCAGGCAACTAACCACTGCCAGAAAAACTGATAAGTTGTTTCATGCTAAGCCTTTGAAAGGACCTCTTGTATTATCAACGAACATTACTGTCGAACCTGACGAAAATATATCCATGTCGCCGTCCGCAGCAAGTTCTACTGCACCAAATCCAGCAAATCTACCGCAGTTTATTGCACCAAGTTATCCTCATAGCTACTCATCGCCCATCGCGTCCTATCCAGTATTTATACCCCAGCTTACTCCCATCGGATTCAGCTTTTCTTCACCATATTTCCCTGCCTCTCCGTACCCAGTACCATCATCTTGGATTCCACCGAATGCAATGCCATCTTACCAACTCAGAGACGTTTCTACTACTGAGAAATCTCAATCACCTGCTCTTCGTCATCAAGAAGAAGAAATTCGTCGATTGGAAAGGGAATTGGAAATGCACCGTATTGCTAACGACCAACAGGCTGAAGCCAAAGAGTTCGCTTCTCTCCAAGAACGTCTTCAGCATCTTCAAGTGAGTAGTTTCCCTCAAATCTTCAGAGATTTTTTGTCATGTACTAATCAGTGTCAAAGTAGACCAAAATCTCGACATTGACGGACCCAGAAACGTCTTCTACAGTTTCCAACAATGAAGTTGAAGACGAAGGTGATTTAACTCTTAAAAGTCTAAAGGTACGATAAGAATGAAAGCAATTAATCAAACCACGCTCAAGTGTCCTATTGAATACAGATACGACATCTTGAGAGTCTGACAAAGGTCCGAAATGAACGAGATCTTCTGGAAGAACAAGAAAAGGTGAATTATGGGAATGATACACATTATTCGACCTAACTATTAATCTTTACATACTGTGGCCTAGCTGGAAGAATTAAAAGAAACCATTCAACGACGAAAGGAGGAGAAAAAACGTGAATTTGATCATGAAGATTGGCTTGCAAAGCAAAAACGAGAACTGATTGCTCTTCGACTACAACGTGCAATACAGAATGACCAAGTCAAGTCGAATGCATTGGTTTCAGATTTTCAGCTTGAATCCTCCGAGTTTTACAAGTCTGAAACAACGAGAACTGATTGCTCTTCGACTACAACGTGCAATACAGAATGACCAAGTCAAGTCGAATGCGTTGGTTTCAGATTTTCAGCTTGAATCCTCCGAGTTTTACAAGTCTGAAATTGGGTTTGTATTGTTCTGGGATTATGTTGCTGGTGTACCTATTAGTGCGGATGATTTACAAGTGAGACTGCTTTCATGCTAATTCGTGAACTACTTTACTAACATGTTTCTCTTGTGTTTAGATTACCTATGCAATTTTTGAGGGAAAACAGATCCGCACTCCGTTTAAAGTTGTTTGTGTCAAAGAAACGACAACAATTGGTCCTCAGTACAAGATGTGCATGCTTCTCTCTTCTCGTCATGTTAAACAATTATCTGCAGCTTTAGATCTGCGTGTTATCATGGAGGTAAGACAACTAGCAATGGTTTACTGATACTGTTTGTGGACTTATTCATTTCTGAGTTGTCTACAGGTGGCTACTACCTCGCAAAACAGTGCAGGAGAACCACAGATTCCAATGAGTTTAGGCTGGACAGCATTTAATATTTTCAAGCTTCTGAGTGAAGGAGAATTGGCATTAGCGTGCGGGTGTTTTAAACTTCCTGTGAAGCAAACTACGATGCCGGACCCATCAAAGACACTTGTTCTTCCACCAACAATAAGTGAATGTGGTGAAATGAGAATTTATATGCGATTAGTACAAGGTGAACACGCAGAGGAGACTTCTCGATTGTTAGTGAACCCAGAGCTACATGAAGGTACTCAAAACAATTTGTATGAGAACTCAGAAAAACTAGAAACATATTTGTTTTGTGTATTTGTTTGCAGCACGATATCAATTACCAGACACTGGCAAGACTTCACTGTCTACACCACAGTCTAAAGGAATTATATGCCGTCGACCTTCACTTCAAGACCGGAAAACTCCTAACAACAAGTCTACTCCGATTTATCTTCTTGATGATCAGAAACAAATTTCATCTTCCGCATCTGGCGAACTCTTACCATCGTCAACTCTGCTTCAAAACCAAGATTTTTTGGACGTTGACCGCTTACGATTGCTTTCATCCGCGTCTTCTCGGGCACTAATTACCCGTCCACGGTCGAATATCCCATCAACTACATGTAGTGGTAGATCACACTTGCTTCCTTTCCGTGAAGATAATGCTGAGGAGGAAGAAAATCCTTGGATTTACGTTGACAGGACTCTCGAACTTGAACGAACTTTGCTATCTGGGAACACTTTTCAACCAGGCGATGGTTTCAATGTGTGTATTGATGGTGGTCGAGGGTTCCCAGATAGTGTCACCATTACCGAAGTAACAATTACTGCTCTTCATGCAGATAGGACCCAAGTCCTTGCTGAGAACGGAAGTGCATTCGCTTCTGTAGTATTTGATGCTTTCGATCCAGTTTTTGATGCGGTGCGTATTAGGAATTTGTTCACTAATTTTGAAGCTTTTCATCTACTGACGTATTTCTGCTGTTTAATTCTGCTAGTACGTGGAATATCGTCAAAGCAAGTTTAACCCCACGCTGACGTTGATCATTCGAGTTGACACTGTGGAGCTCATTTCAAAGCAACCAGTAATCTTGGGATATTCTGTAATTCCAGTGTTTTTGGATGTCGAGACTCGAGATCAACCAAATCGCCCAAGTATTCCTCATTTCATTTTGAATGAAGGAGGATTTCAGCTGCCACTTTATTCACAAATTCAATCTTCCGATGCCAATCAGCCACTGAGCGTGAAATTATGTGAACAATTCCCTCGAATACCGTGTGCTACCGTGTTGCTGCGAATCGTGCGAGCAAAACTGGTAAGTAGGTTTAACAATACTTAGATAGTAGTAAAGTAGTGCTGAAAATCTATGTTTTAACTGCAATTTCGACAGTCACAAGATGGATCGACGTTGCTTTCGCGCAAAGATTTCTTACCGAACGAGTGGCTGGCAAAGGGGTTATTAGTACCACCGCCACCGTATTCCGACCGGTTTTATGATTCTCTGCGTTGCGTTCCTTCCAGTATCGAAGAGAAGATTTACTCGACTAGGGTGGGTATCGTCCTAATGTAAACCTCAAACTGACTCTTGTACTAATACTCTAATTTGTAGCACAAAAAGCGCAGGTCAAAGACTGTGGCGTTATGTCTCCAGCAAATTTCACTTAGTACCATTGAAGCACGTGATTTACTCAAGGTTTTGATGTAGTCCTGTTCTGATTACACTATTTACCCAGATCTAACTTTTACTCCTGAATTGCGCTAGATTAAACCTTTAGACAACATTGACCTCACATCGGCTCTTCGCTACGAGCCAGCGATCGGGTTTCGAGTTGCAGTGGACGCTTTACACAACGTTAAAGTGAAAGGAACGCCATTGTTTAAAGTTCTCTTTTCGGTGTATCCACCTGGATCCTTTTATCAAGCGATTCGGCTGACTGGGGACGTTTACTTCACCACGACAATGGACTGGACGAGTGCGCAGACATCACCCGAGTTTCGAGATGGGTACATGGTGCGTAGTGCTAAATATTACAGTGAAATGCTTCATAGTTTTAGTGGAATTACTTTCTTTCTGTAGACTTTGCGGGATTCACCAAGCGACCCGTTTCTTGCGGTGCTCTTCGATGTCCGTAGCGTGACGCGACACCCGAAAACTGGTGAAATTACGTCCAAGCAGTACGGATGGACTTTCCTTCCTGTTCTTACGAACTCTCGTACAGTTGGTACATGTTCAATTCAACTTCCGCTTTTCCAAGGAGAAGTGAATCTGGTACGCTTGTATGAGATTGGAAATGACAATCATTTTTCTTTCTAGTAACATGTTCACTATGTATGTAGAGTGTATTGAAAACAGCAAACGGTGGATTGCACGCTCTAGTAGACGACATTGGGAACGATAAAGTGAAACAATTGACACCAGTACCTGAAGAAGGCGCATCACTCTTTGTGCGACTTCAAGATCCCCAGCTCCCTCACTTGCTTACTCAACCAATCGTAAGTGGTTTTGATAGTTGGGATACAACTTGTTGCCTAACTTACTCCCACTTACTATGAAGGCCAATGCGAGTGTGTCCAAGATGATTCCATCTAGATTGAGTGCGAAATACACTTACGATAGCGTCAAAATTGCAGCTTCAAAGAAGAAAACCCCACTCAGCAAACTTCTAACTACAAATATTTCTACCCAGCAGTTTGAGAAGGAGTTGAATCAAGCTTTTGCCCAGGTATAGTAGAACTTTATTATATTCTGACAGTTTATTTTTTCACAACTGACACTTTGCGCCTCGTCAGGAAATGGGAATTCATCATCTTCTCTTTTAAAACTGCAACTGAAGCGTCGGAAGACTCTTTAGAAAACTGAAAATGGATCGCTCTGACAAGAAGAAGAAGAAGATCAAGTCTCGCTCTCGATTCCGTCTTCATCACCTTCGAATTAAGAAGATGCCACTGCAACTCGAAGATTTTGATGATGTGCGATACAAAATGGAGATCGTACGACTAGGCGACGACGCTAATGACACGACAGAAGATCGAATGGAATTGTTCGAGTGGATCTTTCTAACTCTTTTCTGTTTGTTACTGCTTGGAGGCTGCGTGGTTGTGGGTTTTGCTACGAATTTAATCGAGTATTCACGCGAAGTGCTGAGTTGGCTGCTACCGATGCTGATTCTGCCGCTAGTATGGCTCGCCGCACTCGTTCTATGGGAACGCCGGGCTATCAGCATGCAAAGCAAAATTGCAACGCAGTAGCAATGCTAACGTCACGCTCTTATTGACAATTAATTGATTTTAACTGTAGGGAATCCTTACCTAATATTGTAATTATTAATAGAGACTGTTGTCTTCAGAGTGTCAGCCATTTTGCAAGATGTGTGTACCGGTGTGTACCGGTATGTGCATCGGGTAGGTCTACGGTAAACCCTTTGGCGGGGAATGAATTAGGTATGCTGTGATCGCTGTGTGCAGTGAGAAGCGTCGATTAACTATCCCATCGGACCTGGCGTACGGCGACCGAGGCTCACCCCCGAAGATCCTAGCCAAGGCGACGCTGGTCTTCGACGTCGAGCTGCTCGACATCAAGCGCAATATCGAGGAGCTGTAGATGCTGAGATATGCACATCACTACATGTACTCACTGCCGACAGTAGTGAACAGTAGAAACGGAGGAGCAATGTCACAGTCTGCAACTTTAAATCCTTGCATTTGGACTGCCAATAGAACTCATAAACTTTACGGTGATGCTCATGCGAACTTATGATGAAAAGAAATACGAACTTAGTGCAATTTGAATAATGGTACGGCCACAAGCAAGCGAATGAGCCACTCGCAGCCCAAGCCGACGGCGCTACAGACAGAAGCACCGCCCACCAATCCTCGACATTCGATGCTGAGATGATGCAGCAGCAGTTGGAGCTTTTTGTTCGTAGCGTAAACGTGGACTCGGCTCAGATTCTAGGCGATTTTCCGATCTCCATGGCGCTTTTTCCAACGGGCCACATAACCAAGCGCAAGGTCCTTATGGCCCAAACGCGTTCCTTCTGCGCAAACTGACTGATCACGTAGAACCAGCTAACATCGAGCTGTCACCCGCTTTTCACGTCAAAACGCTGCACCTGTTTGCAGATTTGATGTTCGCCAAGTACGAGTTCAGACGCGTCATTGTAAGTCAGAGATGCGGATGCGATTCAGCTGCAATTTACGGATTAACGGATTGTTTCAATGTGGCTGATATAGTGGTACTATCGCTACAGCTCGGGAACAAGCTAGACTTTACGAACGAGGAGAATGTCGAGACGTTTCTTAAGCTTGCCGATCCTCAGCACGACTATGGGGAAGATCTGAGTTCTGGGCCTAGTTTGCCCCAGTCCGATACGTCTTCTGTAGGTCGTGGGCTTTCTTTCTTCACTGTCTCCTTACGCGTCTTAGTGTCTCGTCTTCTTATTAGAGATAAGGCCTGACGCTGAGCCTAAAGTGACCTTCCAGATTAGTGACGTCACTATCCAGCCATCACTCTGGTTTCCCATCATTCCCCAAAAAGTTTGCTATACCACACGTACTGCCAGGGCAAGTCTGGTTGTAAGTTGCGTGCGGGCAAGCTGCCACGTGTACTTCGCGTCTGGCACCCTGCCCACTTGATGCTCTAAGTAACGTGACAATTTCAATGCAGGCTGAAATCTCAACGGTTCTGGCAGGATCAGTGGGGAGTCCAGTAGCTTTATGTTAAGCGTAATCACCAACGTCTTGGCTTCATTCAATCGCAATCCAGATGCCATGACAAATGCAGTCGCTATTGTCAAGACGATTATGACTTCGGATGCCGTCCTTACGTAGCTGGAGGTGTCATCCGCAAAGCCGCCGACCTTTAGCGTTTCAACTCCTGCCTCAATACCCTGTAAGCCTGGGTCCGCATCAAGGCGTCTGTACAGCGCTTCGAGGACCAGTAAGAAGAGTAACGGATCCAAGAGCAGCCTTGCCGGATCCCGCAACCCGTACCCACCGCGAGTGGTAGCCGTTAGCCGGAAACTGCACTGATGTACTGTGGTGGAGTCGCAAACGCAAAATTGGGGTAATGCGCTCGGGTCTTCACTACGATACCCAGACTACCAACTTACGGAGGGGGTATCCATCGACCCTGATCACTTTCCTTCAGTCTTGTCCCGATCGCTTTCTCTTAGTCTTTTCTCGGATCACTTTCCCACAGTACCGTCGTGCATCTTCTTAATCGCCTCCACGAAAATCGGTGGAAAACCTAACCAACGTAATGCCTCGTATAGAAATGAACGATCCACCGATCGTAAGCTTTTGCGAAATCCAGCACAATGGCCAAAGCCCCGGCCATGGCGGGGTCGTCTGGGCCGCTGTTTGTGCCGCCGTGAAGAAGTCGATGGTCTCGTGAATAGTCCGGAAGGGTACGAATCCGTTCAGATTTGGATGGATGATGCGATGCAGCTACAGGCTGGTTCTCGTTGCCAAGATGCGCGTGACCAGTTTATAGTCAGTGTTTAAGAGCGCTAAAATTCGATAGTTCAGTGGGTCGGACGATTTGCCCCCTTTCTTCAAGCAGAAAATGTCTGCTTGGGGGAAGGAAGCGGGAAACACACCACTCTGGTATCATTTGTTGAAAAGTAGCGTCAGCATCGGGATTAGCAGTTCTGCGAGGTCTCAATACCAATCATTCCCTAACCGGTCAGGCCCGCAGGCCTTACCGGCTTTAGAGACTCCTATCGCGGCTGCAACCTCCGCTTCGGTGAAAGGGTTGTCGATGTCCTTAAGGATGTCAGTGTACTGACCAGCCGGCCCTAGCCATACGAGTACTTCAGTCCTGGCGTCCCGGGTAGACTCTTGTTGCTGAAATACGGGCGACCACGCTTCGGCAAGTGTTTCTGCCTTGTCGTGGACCGCTCTTTCCGGATGCCCTTGCGCGGCATCCAGCCGATGAATGTCATTGTCGGTGTATTGGGTGCTAACGCACCGAAAAAACTCCTTCGACGTTTTCTTCGTCCTGTGACCACTTCCACGGAACAGACGTTGTTGTCGTCTCTGGTCGTTCTGGCGAATGCAATCAGTAACTGCATTCCGAGCTCGTTGTAGCGCCCCCCACCACCTTCGTCTAGCGTCAGGACGTCAACGTGGTCTGAAATGATGTCGAAAGTTGCCTCGACCCCGTCCGCCTCCTCCTGTAGGCGTCACTCACGTCGGAGTAGGCGCTTCAATCTCTGTTTGTAAGATGCCGCGCTGCTCTCCGCCGTTGTTTAATTATTCGCAATGTCTCAACTCGTATGGTGGTTTTGAGGTCATCCCACCAAATTCCCAGTCCTCCGGCGATTCCGCGTCCGCCTGGAGGTGAGCTAAAGCTTGCATGAGATGCCCTTCCATAGCCTGGCGGACGGTCTCAATGGCAGGGGATACACTCTCGCCAGGTTACACGTTCGCACCGGGTCGGTGGGACTCCTCAAATGCAATCGGACTGGTCCCGTGGTCCGCCGGTGTCCCTGTCCGTTGCACCTCTACGTTGGCTACCCAGTCAAGCAGAGGGCCGCGCAGTCGCCTCAATGCCCCCTTAGGTTGTGTAGTGGTACGTGTGGGTACGGACGAAATAGTATTGTGCGTGACGCAGCTGAACGTCAGGTCGTCCCGATGGAGCGTCGAACGTCTGGGTGGTGCCGCGTGCGAAGCCTGCAGTTCTTCGGCGATGTTGTCGTCGATGCGGCGGCGGCGTTCCTCCTGAAATCCTTGACGGACCTGCTGGCGTCGTTGAGAAGTTGTGATGGGCGGAAAGAAATCCCCGAGCGTCTGTTGTCTTGGGAGATTCCTAATCCCCTCGCAGTTCCCGTCTACCGATTCGTGTCGGCGGATATGATCGCCCGTCACTGTTCCTAGACCTAGTGGGGAAGCATACTGTGGGCGATGATACCACAGCCCGACTCATGCGTACCCCCTCACTGAGCTGATAGTCTTAATAGTAGTACCGTTGAACGAGGGTATCTTGGTTCGCCTCGACATCAAACACAAAGATGGACTCTCGCAAATACTGAGCCATCGCTCGTAACACCTCCGCCCCTGCCCAGAATTCCGCGGGTACTTGGGTGTTCACAGTGCGCATGCGCTCTTGCCATAATGGGCATACAAGGCTGCCGTCACCACCGCGGTGCCACCGGGGTCCGCGGGTAGAGTTTTCTAAGTTCGTCTTGAGGCGTCACTAGGTGACACTTGACATCCCGTCCCAGATTGGCCATCATCAGTGTGTACCACCTCACTGGTAAACTAGAGTTTGTCACCACGCACGAATGAGGTAGAAGCGTATAGGGCAGCGTATGCACACTGTCCGTTAGCGGCACTGTGATACGGTGCCCGTTAAAAGGTAGTAGAAACACCGGTAGTTGCTGTGGCATACCCTGTTCGAGGGTCGTGCTTTCGTACGAAAAACCATCTTGGCTCAGCGTAGGATCCGGTTGATCAACAGTTGCTGAGCGTGGCATCGGGCAAATCTCCTCATCCTGTGCCTCCATCGGCTCATCTAAGCATGTGGCGTACCCATGCGCGGTCTGGTCGTCGGTACTGGATACCAGCGAGAAAGGAATATCGGACCCCGGCGTCGACACCGAAGCCTGACTCTGCGAAGGCTGGGATGAACCCACGTAACCCGGAGACTCGTCAGGTCCGAGGAGACCGTTTTAGTCTCGCTACTACTGTACCCACGCTCCCGTCCTCTGTCGGTGTTCTCCTGATCAGCCCCTGTTTCAACCGCGGGTGTCCCGGCAACTGCTGGTGGCCCGGTACTGCGGTTCGCCGTGACGGCCGTGTTGCCTGCCGGGTAACGTTTTAGTCTCGGCGCGTGGGTGATTTCAGCAGCATTGGTGCAGGAACATGACAGTGTATATTACCCGGTTACGTTCGCTAGCAGAACGCAAATGTCGAATGAACTCAATTACAGCGTGGTGGAGAATGAAGTGCTCGCCTTACTGAGGATCCTGGATCTGAATTATAATTCGTTGGTAGGAAAGCGGATCCGCATCGTCCGCGATGGCGCTGAACCTCCCACGCGCCCTGTCACGATTGAAAGCAGTAAACCCTTGCTTGGTCGCTGTTGCGTTGAACCGTCGCTGCACTGTGGTTACTCCGCCCGGATTGCCCTGGCGGGTAGTATTACCCCCCCCTTCTTGGCTGCCGCTCTACCTGATGGCCGCTTCCCACCCCGGGCGTGAGTGGCACTGTGGTAAAGCAACCTCTTTGGAAAATGAAAGGAAACCGGAACGATGGATGGAGATGCTGGATTTTGATCGCTATCGCTCCTCGAAAGGAACCTCGACGCCAGATCCAAGTCCCGGTCCCAGTTATCTGAACTGGGGAAATACTGTTGGTGGCTAGCTTTGACGGATCCGCCCGAGTGAAACGGGGGGAGGCGCATACAGCGCGATCCTGTGGAAGTTACCA
>JAIKVB010000541.1:932-23682 GCA_024679045.1 Phytophthora brassicae | reverse complement strand
TAACCGGAAGTCCAAAGTAATCTCCTACTTCACCATTTCTATCATAGGAGCTATCGATTCTCCTTATCATTGTGAAAAATCAATCTTCTCACGCACAAGTTATCCAAGCAACAAGGATGAAGCTCTTCGTAACATTCGCGGCTCTTTTTGCTGCCTTTGCCGCCTCGAACGTACAATGCTACACGAATCCGATCACTATCAAGGGTTATCGGATGTTTGATGCCAAGACAAACGCTTCGTTCGCTGTGAAAGGCATCGACTATTATCCTCGGCCGAACGCTGGTAAACTCGACGATAACAACATCGACCTATTCACGGACAAGTACTACGACATCTGGAAGAACGACATTGACTATCTTGCTGCCACCGGTGCAAATGCTGTCCGACTGTATGCTGTTGACCCGTCACAATCGCATGACATGTTCATGTGCGCTTTGCGCGCAAAGGGAATGTACGCGCTCGTCGACCTTGCTGCCAGCTGCCCAGGATGCGCTATTACCAAGGAGGCGTACCCGACATGTTACCCTGCTACCCTGGAAGCTCGCGGTGAGGAAATTATTCTCGCTGGAGGCGTACCCGACATGTTACCCTGCTACCCTGGAAGCTCGCGGTGAGGAAATTATTCTCGCTTTCGCAAAATATGACAACGTATTGGTACGTTTACCCCTCGTTGATGTATTTTACCACTCGTATGTAGCTACTGACCATTTCTTCGTCTTCTTACAGGCCTTTAGTGCTGGAAATGAGGTCAACCACGTCGTAGGAGCTTCATTTCTTCGTCTTCTTACAGGCCTTTAGTGCTGGAAATGAGGTCAACCACGTCGTAGGAGCTGATGCTACCGTGAATGCACCGTGCCAGAAGAAGTTTATTCGGGATATGCGAGCTTTCATCGGGAAGTGCTCAAGCATCCGCAAGATCCCCGTTGGAGTTGTTTTGGCTGATCCAGATCTGACCAAGAACAACCGCGAACTCAATGCCAAGTACTATAATTGCCGTACCGACTCAACCGACAGCTATGAAAATGCCGAGTGGTATGGGATCAACGCGTATCAATATTGTGACAATACTCAGAAAACACTCGCAACTGCACCAGGTTTTCAGAAACTACAAACGGACTTTGCGTCATATAAATTGACGATTCCTGTTATGCTGACTGAGTATGGATGCTTGAACAAAGGATTCCCGAAAGTTGGAAACTACGAAGCTCAACGTACGTGGCTCCAAGCTGGGTGGTTGTACTCGACAGAGTTTCGCAAGGTCTTTTCTGGCGGATTCGTGTTTGAGTACTCAACTGAGAACGCAAACTCGAAACTCTCGGATCCACCGTCTGCTTTCCCATTTACCAGCTTTGGTCCTCAGAATTATGGACTTGGGTACTTCACGCCTGCGAATTGTGACCACAACGCCACAAAGTGCACGTTTGTGCCAATGCCGAACTACGATCAGTTGGCGACACAGTACAAAGCTGTCACCGTTTCAAGTGAAACAAGTCTGAGTACTTTCACTCCTGATACCGATCGGAACACGTTGCCAACCTGTCCTACGATTTTTCCTAAACTTTCGTCCATATCATGGGCGTCTGACAAACGAGATAGTTTGGGGTGTCCGAAAACGGTTCAGGCGCTCACGTGCTCTGGTCAACAGTCAAGTGGCACGTGGGCAACTGCCACAGGATCGGGTTCCAGTGGTGAAGCTCCTACTGAAAGTCCTACCGACAGTAACAGCAGCAGTACTAGCGGTTCGGCGTCGACATCCACCGGTACCACCAGTGAAGCGTCTTCACTTCGTTTGTCCATCGTGGCATCAGTCGTGTCGGTCACCACGATTTCGGTGATCCTCAACGCGATTCTATAAGAAGGAAAGATTTCTTAATTAAGTAGTCACCACGATTTCGGTGATCCTCAACGCGATTCTATAAGAAGGAAAGATTTCTTAATTAAGTAGAAACTATTAAGCCTATTGCAAGAATTATTAGCAATTTTTATTTGACTAAGAAATCGCATCATTATATATGAATTACTACAGTACTGTAGTACATGTACGTAGTACGTAGTACTACGTAGTATAATATAAAGTGGTTTTCTTCGTTATTTGAAATATGAACGCAGACTAATTACTGTGACCACTGTAGTAAACTAAAATAAATCTAAAGTTTGAATTGGTATTTGGCTACCGGTAGCGTCCGAGCTGGCAGGTACGGTAAACTCTAAAATAAATCTAAAGTTTGAATTGGTATTTGGCTACCGGTAGCGTCCGAGCTGGCAGGTACAATGAAGTTGAGATTTCTGGCCCAATGTTGGTTGTGGTTTAAAGTCTGCTTGACGACTGTAGAGCACCGCGGAAACAGCTAATCATTTTTTCGATTGCCCAGTCCGGAGTTTCGGGTGTGACTGGCAAATAGACCAAGCTGCAGCAAAAATAAATGAGACGCGAGCTCTCCAGTATAAACAAAGAACTGTTGTGAATAAGGTTGAGTTCTAACGAACCTTGTCATGATGCCTTTGGCATGCACAGGGTCGTGCTCTGGCCCTAGAGGACTATGTTCCATACAAAAAGCACTGTGAGTCCATGCTTCAAGATGCTAAAGATTTCAGCTTGCTGGCGATCTTTCGTACCTTGGTACATATGTGAGTTGAGTAGCCCCCGAGGTGACGTCAAATCCCTGTAACAAATATTGGGAATGTCAATCTTGAGGGCAGAAAAGCAAAAGGCAAATCACTGCAGTCTCAAACTTACGTGCTTGTTCATGTAGCTAACAACATCTTTTGGGGACGGTACACACACAGGAAATAGCCAGTAGTAGTGCTTCTCAGCACTATGGCCCGGAATCTACAGTGTAAATGAAACAGAGGCCCCAACATTAGTTAATCTGAGTAAAAGCCCTGGTCTTAAAAGTCACTCGTACTGAAACGTTGGGGAGGTCCTTGATAGCGTTCGCTAGCTGCTCGCTTTTCGACCTGAATAATTGCATTTTTAGCAGCACATAACAATCCAAGCAGAATTCCACAGATACTCACTTTCTTAAGACAACATATTGCTCGTCCATACAAGTGAGGCGCCGATGCATCAGTCCGAGCAGAGCCATTGACGGACGATACTGAATCATAGACACGAGCTCTCCACCACTAAATCCGCGGATTGCTGACGTGATTAATTTATCGTGGTCAGCTAAACGAGGTAATCAAACATCATGGCAATAGCAAATAATACTGTCAGTGACTGAACCAGTGAAATTGAGTAAACAAATCACACAATAATGACCTCCAAGAGCGCGACAAGCATGGAGAAACAGCCCATAGAGAGCAGGAGTGGACATCCCATGCAAAACCCCGTACTTCACCAATCTTTTGAAGAAAAACAGATTTGAGTGGCATGGGTATCTGGAACAATAAAAAGATCACAATTTACACTTTGTCAGAACATTGCACAACTCATTTACCCGTCATTTCCAGCTCTTGTGCTACCTTTTTTCACGTCGACGCATCTCATCCAGTACAGCAACATTTTTCACGTGGATAATAGCACCTCCAAAAGACGTCGCGGTTTTAATTGTACCAAAACTGAACATTGAAACATCCACTCGATTTTCGCCCGTGTATTCCATCCCCATGAAAGCCTGTGCACAGTCCTCCACCACCAATAGACCATTACTTCGCGCAACTTCCAGTGCTTCGTCCAGTGGGAACCGCGACCCGAAGATATGCGCAATTAGCAGCATCTTCGTTTTCTAGCTCATTAAAACCAACAATATTAGCCTTACCACATCATAAACGTCCCTTTAGCATTCTCACCTCGGTCACGGCCTTCTTTAGCTGCTCCACATCCACCGCCAGAGTTTCTGGGTCCAGATCCAATGGTACAGGCACCAAACCATGGTACCGCAGCACGTAGAGCATGTCGGGGATGGTGATGGCACTGCATAGCACTTCAGTCCCCACCGGCAACTTAAGGGTCTGCAACAGCAGATCGAACCCCGTCCTGAGAGCAAAAAAACATAAAATGAATAATTGCAATAATTGCAATTATTGGAACGCTACAACTTCGCACCGAATGGAAAGCGTGACCAGCGCGTGTCCACTGGAACTCCAGAGACTGGCGACTTTCTGCTCGTACTCGGAACGCTGGTGCTCTTTAAGCTGCAGGCAGGCGGCTAGTCCAGCGCCGATGTCTCGGTACGTCACATCCAGTTTCTTGCGGGGGAAGACGGCCCATGGAGCGGAGGCAGATAAAGGTTCTAGTTGGCCTGATAAGGGAAGACATCAAGACAAGAAATCTTGCGACGTGAGGAAAGGTAGCTGGTTATTTGATAAGAAGGGATGGGAACGGACCGAAAGGTTTAAGACGAGCTGGAGAAGAAGGTCTCATGGTGTGCGCCGGAAATATTTGTAGGTATTGAGATGACGAGTTGTGCAAACTGGGCCTATTATTTCAATACTTTACCAAATAATTGGGTAAAGTTATTGAAAAAAGGTCTTTGTAGAATATCGGGTACTGGTTTACATACCGGCATCCTCCGCTTGTAGAGGATAACCTCATATAAGAGCGGCCAATCATATTGCGTGATTTTGGGAACCATTTATAAGTAATGGCACAAACATATTCATACATATTTATCGGTATCATACCGGTTGCTGCCAAGATTCGCCATTCATTTGGTGATGCCGCAAGACCGCCTGGACGCTGCGAATGCACTAGAAGAAACAAGCAATGCGCGCCAAATAATTAAGCAGTTCTTACCCAACTTAAGCGGCGAAGCTTACGAATCTCGAAGAAAGCTACTATTTTATTGCTGGGACGACTTCTCCGGTCACTGGACCGATGAAGTCGTCTCTTACGCTAAAACGCTTAACGTGGTGCTTTTGAAATTGCTCAAGATGTGCAACTTCTATGAGTCAATCCGCTGACGTCGCCTGGAACTTTCCGTTCAAGGCGCGTTTGCGTGGCTGCTGGGTCGACCTTTGCGTGAGTAGCTCCGTGCTCATACTAGTGGGACTAAGTTTACCCTTACCGCTCCAGACCGAATCAAGGTGGCGACATGGATACGCCAGCAAGGCATTCGGCACACTTCTCGACGACGCTGATGTAGCAGCGGCCAATTTGATCGACGCGCTCGCTAAACATTGTGCAATTGATGCTGATGTCGGTGAGGCTGACTCAGACGATGATATAGGAGGCGGGTATGATTCTAAATGCAAATAATGAATTACTTATTGGCCTTCATAACGTCGGCGACTAACGCTTTGTTAATAGTTTTGTGTACAAATACCGGTTACAATACCGAAATCGGCATATCACTTTTGAAGGGTGGTACACTGTACCGGCATGTGACCTGTCCACAATAAGGGAGGATGCCGGTATACAGCTGAACGTGGGGTCCCATCAGGACCCCGGTACTCGCATCACAAACCGGTATCACTTTCTTATTTAGGGCTTAACTGTGCTACTGATTGAATGGAGAACTAAAAAAACGGAAGAATGGATGGCTGATTGCTTCTGTGTTTACTGGAGCTCTTTCGAGGTAGCCCCAAACTTCGTCTTCTTTTCATCTGTTGCCTCCTTCTTCCATCTTCAAGGGAGTTGGTACCCACTCCAGCATTCACTTTGCTTCTAGAAGTGCAGGATAGTAGCCCAGATACCGCGGTGGGGTGGAGAAATACTCTGGGGTCATCGACTTCTTTTTTCACTGACAAATACTTTAGAGGATGACGTGGTAGGTGCACTGAAGCAATGGATTCTTCAACCAGGCCATCCTCCAAAAATTAATAAATAATTCCCTGATACCGATTTTTTATGGGGGACACCGGGGTCCCGCCATTACGTTCAGCTTGCCAAATGTTTTTGGTAGGCAAGTTGGTATTCTATACCGTTGATGACCATATACCACATCTACTTTCTATACGTCTCTCTACTGTGTAATTTACTACTATAGCAAGTAAAGTGGCGAATTAGTCACTTCTAATTTAACTTCATAACTTCCAAGGCACCTAAGTCTCCACCCAACGCTCGGCCATGTCGCTTCGTCAATCGTCTCCTCAGTCCCAAACTCCGACTCGTCGCACGACTCGAGCAGCACCGACAAGTTCTGCGTCACGTGGTTTCCGTCGAACGTCAACGCGTGCTCAGTCGTCGTCTAGGTCAACCTCCGATCGGAATCGTGCGGGCCAAATCGAACACCTCCAGTCCATACTTTCACTTTTAGAAGACCATGAGGAGGAACGCTGTGAGAAGCTGACGCAGTACTCCGTGGAGGACATCAGCGCAGACAATGTGGAAACATCACCATGCCCCATCCTAGACGGGGTGTACCGAGACGGCGGTGCGAAAGTCGTTGTACGACTCACCAATTTCTCGCCAAGAGAGTTCAATACGCTGTGATTTTGTGTGGGGATACTACTGGAACGTCGGACGTGGTAGACAATCGACATTCCAAGGACGTATTTTTCATGATGGTTGTGGTCATGAAATGTGGTGGCACGTGGGACATGGTGTCACGGATTTCCAAAATAAAAACGCCAAGCTTCATCAAGACCATCTCGGGATTCATCGAGGTCGTGGCACCCAGGTTATTCGACGAGTGGGTGGCATCGCTGGCTAAGGAGTACACAATGCGCGCTTTAGTGACGTTGGAGCACACGTTCCACAACTTTCCGTGTGCTTTGTACACCACCGACGTCTCCTTTCAGCAAAGTAACCGTCCAGCTGGTAACATGACGGATGCCATGATTATTCGACGAGTGGATGGCATCGCTGGCTAAGGAGTCCACAATGCGCGCTTTAGTGACGTTGGAGCACACGTTCCACAACTTTCCGTGTGCTTTGTACGCCACCGACGTCTCCTTTCAGCAAAGTAACCGTCCAGCTGGTAACATGACGGATGCCATGTCATTTCTTAGCGCCAAGCACATGTTGTGCGGTTTCAAAGCTGAAGTATCTGTCAACCCTCGAGGTCTCGCTGTCAATTGCACGCGCCACTCCCGAGGAAACACAGCCGACATTACACTTTTCATGAACAATGAAGCCTTTCATCGCTCTGCTCGTCGAAAGGCGGAAGGTGAACACCGCTTCCCGGACAATGGGCCTTTGCTAGACTACTATCCTGATGAGTGGAGTGTTCTTGTTGATAAGGGCTATCAAGGTTTGGCAGATTACGTACGTTGCGATCACCCCAAAAAGAAAATAATCTGACACCTGATGAGATCCGCCAAACGCAGCGATCTCAAGCGACAAAGTTATTGTAGAAAATTGGGTACCGTGCTGAAGCACGGGGAGGCGCAGTTCAATGATGGGAGCTTTTGTGTTTTGCGAGGTGAATTGCAGTGAATTAGGGACGGAAGATATTGTATTAATCGTTTGCTTCGTTGAGTGTCGAAATGTGTGGCGGTCCCTTGTTTTTTTATATTGGCGTGGTTGAGCTGTCGGATTTTCAGAGTTCGTCGATTGTGTTTAACGACTTGAGCGTGCAATCGATCTGGCAGCAGTCGCGGTACAGATTGAGCTTTTTTGGATGGTTCGGGTGAATGATTCCACGTCGTCACGAGAGCGAAGAAGCATGAATACTACGATCAGCCGGGCTTTTCAATCTGTTTGCATTGTCGAAGCAAACGTTAACGTCGATGGACAATGGGTAGCACCTAGGAAGGCTAGTTATTCTACGCATTGCTTTTTTATAAATGGTTGTTCATCAAGGGCGTGTTATGCATTGTACAGGAGGAGATTCCAGTACGCCTATGCGAAAGCACCGATGATCCCGAAGGAGGTTGCGGAGATGGCTGTATGAATCGTTCGGTATAAACCACACATTTTACTGCTTTTTGCTATTGATACTCATGTTTACACTGTTGGTTCATGGTAGATGCGATTTGAGTGCGCTGTGGAGTGTTGTCCATGCGGGGAACGGTGCTCCAATCGGCAGATGCAGGTCGGGTCAACGATTGCGACCACCGTCGTTGACTGTGGTCTCAAAGGCGCCGGTGTTATCACATTACGGTAGGCTGTTTCATAGGCGAATATGTAGGCGAGTTGCTGAATTGCAGTGAAGATCAAGCGCGTTTACAGGTATGATGAGCGAGATCTATATTTTGATAGTTTTAATTAACTTAACGTCATTATGTCTTGTGTTAAGGAATATGAAAATTCAAGGCACTTTTACATGTTAGAGGTCAACGCTGATCTTGTTATTGATGCCACACGAATTGGAGGACGCATGCGATTTGTAAATCACTGCTGTGATCCCAATTGTCAAGTTTTGAAGTGAAATATTCGTGGACAAGAGCGGTCTTTTCACTGTTCAATTTGTTAAGACTGGTGAAGAACTTACTTTTGACTACACTTCAATAGCGAGGTGAGTGCCGATTTGCAGTAACTGGTGGTAATGTATTTCGTTTCACAAGCTGTACGTATTTTTATCAGAAAGGATTCAAGTGTCTGTGCAGGTGTAAAAGCTGCCGTGTACTCAAGTGCATGCAGTCCCAAGAATCCCATGAATCCCAACCAAACGCAACATCAAACAAGAAACAATACGTGCAGCTTACCATGAATCGTTTTGTGCAGTCATAACTTTACCAATTTAAAACACCATCGTAGCAAAGTTGCACTATTTCAATGTCGTTTGAACGCCGTCCATGCAGCTTATCATGGAACGTTTTGTACGGCCGTGTACTTATCAACTTGATACACGACAGTAGTAAAATAGCACTACTTCAATGCCGTTTGGACGCTTTTCATGCGAACGACAACCAACAAATGATCCTTGTCGCATACAAAATGTATTCATTTCTTTTAAGTTTTCGCACAGACATTGGGGATCAATTGTACCGATGTCCCAGCGCTATTCTGGATCTGAGTGTCTCCTGCGCTTCAAGGAATGGTTCCCACTGCTGAAGAACGACGAGAGCGACATCGATTGGCAGTGCAACGACATCGTGCTCGCGAGACCCCCGAGGAGAAATTGGAGAGATTGCGTCGTCAACGTGAACGCGCCGAACTGTGCAGTCACATGGGACTTCTAGTTGTAATGAACTGAGTGAACAAATCACGCATCGAGGTTGGTTAGACGGCAAAATTCCAAGACTTCGCCCGATCTCGCGTCGTGTAAAAGATGTCATTATGCATGAGTTGAGGTTGGCTCTTGGGCCATCAGGACTTAAAGAGATGATTTGCGCTGTTTGTGACTGCACAAAGCTTCGCAAGTTGATTCGCATGGTCCCAATAGATGACGATGAGTATGTTCAGAATCTGCGTGCTTTGTTGTCGTCGGAAGGAGAGGATTTGTCAGCGGAATTAATTGCTGAGTACGATTGTCCGAGTCTTTTTAGGAATCTCAGTGATATTTTGCTCTCCGAACGTGGTGTTCGAGCAGATGGATTTCTTCAAATTTGCAATGACTGTAACAGCAGCCTGCTCAAACATGTGATTCCTAAATTCGCGATAAAGAACGGCCTTTATATTGGTTTGCCTACTTGCTTCACGAACATCACGCTCCCCGAGCGGATGACGAATCAGATCGTTTCTATTATTGCTGTGACGCGGGAATGCGAGGTGGTGCTCATCGCGCAATTCGTTCGCATTGTC
This sequence comes from Phytophthora brassicae, assembly GCA_024679045.1. NCBI lineage: Eukaryota > Oomycota > Peronosporomycetes > Peronosporales > Peronosporaceae > Phytophthora > Phytophthora brassicae. The sequence goes on along the minus strand of JAIKVB010000541.1, from coordinate 14,111 downwards.
TTGCGTTTGATTCGACCCCTGGACCTGCGATAGCGCTATTACCCTCTTCCATTGACAACATTACTTCGTATCGTGTGGTGCTCGCGGGGCCATTTACTACTGAGCAGCAAGCTCGTGTGCGGCAGATGCATCTTGTGCGTCGTCAAGTTGTCGAGAATTTGCTTATTTTCTATCGCCACTACAATCCTATCTACGAAAATGTCAATGTTGACTGTTCGAGTCTTGAATTGGAAAGGGTTCCGGATAATTTGATTTGTTGAGAGACTAATGCAAACGTGGAAGCAGATGAGGTGGATGCTGAGAGTGAACGAGTAGGCGGTGTTTCATACTAATGCAAACGTGGAAGCAGATGAGGTGGATGCTGAGAGTGAACGAGTAGGCGGTGTTTCAGAGCTCGATCCTATTTGTTCAGAAACAGACTTCTTGGAGCGTCGTGTTGTGTTCATTTCTGAAGACCGGGAAGTGAATACAGAAGACGCGTCACTATCACATGTAGTTGGTCTAGCGGAGAGGTATACGTCTCAGCCACAATTTCTCGTTCGCCACTCGAGTCGACTTGCTGACAAGGATAAGACGTTGTTCGCAAAAATGTTCCCTCATTTGTATCCATACGGCCGAGGTCACCCAGGCGAGCAAATGCACGTTGCAGTGTCGCTCGAAGCCTGCGTCAAACACTACTGCATGCTCAGCTCTCGACGCTTCGCCGAGGACGCGCTGTTCATGTTAGTTAGCTTTGACTTCTTTTCAGTGCAACGGATGTACTTACAAGTTGCATTTAAGTTGCCAGCGTAATCCATCTCTTTTTTTTTCAGTGCAACGGATGTACTTACAAGTTGCATTTAAGTTGCCAGCGTAATCCATCTCTTTTTTAGCCCTACAGCGCAATGACTGAAGAATCCTTAATGAAGGCGTTGAGAGAACGAGCTCGACCGTCAAGGACGTACGTCATCGAGTCACATAAACAACTCGAATGAGAGCAACTTTTTGAAGACTGTCGAGCTATGTAGTGGCGTCATGTGGGGTAGTGATGCTGAACGGGCACAGAGCCAAAGACGGGCGTTCGCCTATCAAGCGCGATTTGGCCAGCCGGCGCTTTTCGTGACGCTAACGCCGAACGTCGCGGAATCACATGTTATGGCGAAATACTCTGGCATTCTGTCGACACACTATTTGACGCTGCATTAGTAGAGGCGCCTGAAAGGGCTAAATTACATAGTGCAAGCATGCGGAATGACGTGGCGTCTGCTCGACTCTTCATGAGCAATACAGATGCATTTACTGAACACGTTCTCGGCGTTGCGCCCAACCAGATGAAAAACAAGGCGTTTGATGGACTCTTTGGCGTAGTCAAAGCATATTTTGGGATGGTCGAGGCCCAAGGCGGTGGCACACTGCACGTTCACATTCTCGTGTGGCTGGTTTGCGCTCCTCCCAACAGTGACGCATTCCATCGGGCTGTGGCTGAGTACGGCGATCAATACTGTCAAGAAGTCGCTGCATTCACAGATTGCATTGCGACCACTGACCTTCCTTTTTTACATGTAAAAGACTCGCGATGTCAGTTCTGCGGGCATTCATTCAACGATTTACAAGAATTACCAATACCCCATGAAGTCTACGAGGACCCCCAAAAATTCGAGACCATGTTCGTGGAGAGACAGTTCTTGTGCGATGTTCTGGCTGTAGCACCGAGATGAGTTCCCAGTATGTTTTTAGAAGTGTCTTATTACAAAACAGACCGCCGTCCTGGCCACCTTGACTTCGACCATACTCCACGAGTGAACTTGATGCTGTGGTGCAAATGGAAATTACATATCGAGGTACCATAGGGGCTGCAAGAGCTGCAGTATTTCGTCGAGATATAGTTTTGTCTACATCAGATAGTGTTCAGGATAACTACGGTGCTCATTTGCGATCACTTAATTGTACTCCATTCGGATACGAGCATCGTGGAGACAATGCGTTTTGGAATGATAAGGTAGCTCGAGCTGTCGTCATGTTGCCGCCATCACTGGACGATGAGCGTTGGGCACCACGCGCCGTCGCATTTGCGGTATCCATGCTGGTATGTTTATTAAATTTTCACTGGCGGTCTGTAACGTGCTGGTTACAGTTACATATCAGTTAAAACTAGAGACACAAAAAGTATACATAATTAGGTACAATGAAGTCCCTACTTGACTTAGTCTATCTACGCTTCCTCGCATCTATAGTGTACGCTACATAACGAACACACCTGGCCCGTTATACGGTCCCATGTCGGCAGCTGCTTCAAATCTAGTCGTGCAGCATCTCCAGGACAATGTCGCTACGGATTTCCACGGAATCGTGTTTCGCAGACTTGTTGTACTAGTGCAGGTGACAAGCTTGCTCCACGTGCACCATTTGAGTCAATGGATACAATGCCACGATCATGCTCGCATTCAAGTCTAACCATGACATTCAAGTACTAATTGGTGGGTTAGAGCCGTCGCTGCGCATTTATTATGCGACCAAATACGTGACAAAGATGCAGAATCTTATTGATTCCGTCACTGCTGTTGCTTTGGCAGCTTGTAAGCGGCGCGAACTAAGAGAGCTTCAAGACGAGACACACCAAACGGACCGTTCTACAGTCGGACGCAGGCGTCTAATTTTTGCACTGACTAACCGCCGCGAAATTGCGGGTCCGTTAGCAGCGCTGTATGTGCTTCGTGGATCATGCGCGTATATGAGTGCTTCATGTGTATCACTCCCACTCAAAGAAATTTTACGTGAGTTGGTAGAGTGCGACCTCCATTCATGTAATCTCGTCGAGCTGCGAGAAGGTTGCAACGTCACGTTCCGTCCCGCATCTTTCCTCGACGACTATTCATTTCGGCCATTGGCGCTAAACCAGAAGTGTCTTTATGAATTCGCCATGACGTGCTTCCGTCGTAAGCAAAAGCTGTCGCCTGCAACGTCCGAAATATTTTTGCCTGGACATTCGCTTTGCAGCACCCATGGTATTGGATATCATAAAACAGAAGTCGTCCCAGTCATCACTGATATACGCATGCCGTACTTGGATTCTGAAACACCTCACAACCTTGTTACCAAGCGCAGTCAGTGCGCGTTGGTGCTATTCAAACCATTCCGCAACATCCATGATCTTGTTGATGACCCGACAAGCGACGAAGCATGGGTCGAAACATACTTCCGATGGGAAGCCACGCGGACGACTTTCATTCGCGAAATAATGACGAGCATGGACGACTGCTATCGTGCAGCAATGCAATCTAACGAGGATGACCAATCCAATAACGCGGACCTTGAAGTTGACAGTGACGAGCTTGTTGGAACACGCACTGACGTCGAAGCTGCAATTGGTAGTATTTTAGATAGCAGCATGACTTCAGCCGTCGATACAGCTGATGATTTCAGGAATGTATATGATGACGATGTTGGTTCGCCTACAGATGCACCGAGTCTGTCTATCTTCCCAACCAAAGTCTCTGGCGCAATGTCAGCGAGTGTACTGTATCGACATCTATTGACCAGTACAGCTAATAGCACGGTTCACACGGCCATCGAATAATGAACATGCGTTGGATCTAACCTTAGAAGAATTGCATCAATGGGTGAAAGATTCTGAGACTGACGAAAAAGAAATGCAAAGGACTGTGCAATTTTCTAATGATCGACCGGCTCAAGTAGTCGAGCTGATTCAGAGCGCGCTAGAGTCAAATAATGAGTGGTCGCCGCCGAACCAGCAGATGAACAGTCCATCACTTTGCCCGTATGCAACAGTCGGTGAAGTTTCCAAAGCATTCACGCTCAATTGGAGACAGTATGTAGCATTTTTCTGATCACGAGCGCGCTACTTCGTCGATTCCTACACCAACAGTTGGGCAACCTTGACAGTCACAATGGATACCGCGGGAGCGACTATGAATCACGTTTTAGAAATGATCAATTGCTTATGTTCCTCGGTAGTGCTGGTGGCACCGGTAAGAGCTGCGTCATTGACCCGTCGACGCATTCTGTTCCAGCTGGCACTGCAGCAACTCCATTGTCAAAACGGCATTGACAGGGAAAGAAGCTACATATTGACCCGTCGACGCATTCTGTTCCAGCTGGCACTGCAGCAACTCCATTGTCAAAACGGCATTGCCAGGGAAAGCAGCTACATTAATCGGTGGCCGTACGCTTGCAAGTTTCATGGTACGATTGAATCATGCCATTAAGGAGAAAAAATCGAGTCACTTGATCTCCTTGTCATCGACGAGGTCTCCATGATGAGCAAGTTTGAGTGGCTGAAACTCGACAAATTACTACGCCGATACATGCAGATTGAGAGTATCCCATTCGGCGGAGTTCATATCGTGTTGGTCGGCGATTTTCTTCAAATGCCACCTGTAAAATCAGATCCTATTTACGTCAACCCAGCAAACAAAGCAAAACCAAGCACGGTCGATTTGGAGGGCTTCGAGTTGTGGAGAAAAATCAATACTGTCATCATTCTTGAGGAGTCCGTGCGCTTTCGCAACGACCCCGAGTGGGGTGAAGGATGTCGGAACGCTCGTTTGGGGCAATGGACTCCTGCTTTCATCAGCATGATCAATACACGAGTCATTCAAGGCGGCCAGCATGGTATCGGCGAGGGCATCGGCGAGGTTGATTCAAATGACGACAGAGAGGTGTACGAAGACGACAAAAGAGAGTTTTCGCAGAGGCTCCCGTAGCTATACCCTCAATAAATTAAACACAAAAGGGCAGCTTTGTGGGGGAAAAGCTCGCCCATCCACAGTAATTGAGAATTCGTGGGGAGCTTCCCATTCCTAAAGTTGCCGTCCTTTCACCACCTAGCTACTCTAACTGACATGAATGCTTCATCGTCGCCTGCTGCGACGACACCCCGATCGAAGACCCCACCACGACGAAAAACTATAGTGCCGAAGACGACGTCACACTGCTGCGCCAAGTGTTGCTTGACCGCCCCTTTGCTCAGCTACATGGCACAATTATGCAGCATTGGGATACTCTTGCTGCAAAACCCTCGTGGTCTATTCAGCTTTTGCACGTAGCAAACTCCAGCGGTAAGAACGCCCTTCACGCACGAACCAGCTCGTATCGCCCATTGTGAGACGACCAAGGAAGCTGCTCTACTTTCGGGGTATCTGAGGAGGTCACAGAGAACGACCAGTTGCTTGACGAGCTTGTAGAGCTCCTAGATGATGCTAAAGCCGTGCAGAAGTCTAATAAGAAAAAAGAGCAGAAGAAGCGTGACAGAGACGAGGAGTCATAGCTTGCTGCACGAGAGTTGGTTATGGAGCGACGTGAACAGTCCTCCACTGCCGACGGGGATAGATCCCCACCAAAAAAACAAGTTCGACTTGCACAGCTTACTGCGGCTATGCTCGAGATGAAAGAGCGCGACATATCAGCTTGCAAAGAAGAACAAGCTGAAGATTGCCAAGATCGCGCGCGTGAGTGCGCGGAAGACCGAGCATAGCAAGCTCGTCTCGCGCCGAAGAGAAAGGGCGCCTGGTGAAGTTGCTGGATGGTTTCACACAGCGCTTGATGGCGGGAATGACCAACAGATAGAGAAACAATGGTAGTGTGTCTTGCTTGTCTTGTTTAAGCTACAGCTAAATAAACTTGCAATGTGCGAGGTGCCAACTCAAAGAACGAGCTAACTGGAATGTCTCTGTAGTACCAGCAATGGCAGTTCGTCCTCAACATAGAAATCATGACGTTCTTCCCTTCAGAACTTAGTCTGATCTTGTTCGACTTTTTAGAGTCGACGAACGCCAATATAGTCTTCAGTTGTCCAAACGACATTTCAACACTCTCACGAATGGAGCTCATTGCACTATTAAACGCCTCTTTCCTCGTTGACGTACTTGCACCTCGGAAACCAGATATAATGTAGCGCGATATACCGTAGGCAGGGTAACCGTAGACAGCATACCCTTCAATCATGTCTTTATGTTGCTCAAATAGTCCGACAGTGCGCTATCGCCCAGCAAAGTCATATCATAACGCCGTCCTTCAATAGGACCCAGTCCGTCTGGCGTTGTAACACAGTGGTAGTTCAGGCAGTAAAGAGGTTTCGTCCAGAATAAAATTGGCGCTGTAGGTTCTCGGTACATCCCGGGCGTGGCGACGGTCGACAAATAGCGTTCTTTTCCCCATCAATGAAGCCGAACACATTTGTTATGAGGGCCCCCTCCGGTTAATAGCATCAGCGTAGACTTCAATGCGGCTTTGTATCACATACTTGTGGAAATAAGTTAATTCTTTATATATATATAAAAAAGAAGATCAACTAGAATCGCGTTAGATTTAAAAAATAGCTTTCCCAATAATATGCAATACGCACTTACCCATGTGCAGTACGATACGGCTCAGCGCACCCTCTGACATCCTGAATGTCTTGCGCATGTCCGCTAACCGCTTCGGGTAGCTGAGACGGTGCAGTATATTGCAGAGGGCCTTGTGCACGCAGTCACGGTGCTTTGTTACCACCCACTCGGGCAACTCAAACAGGGACGTCAGAAACAAGATGCCACGTCAAAGCGAAAGTCGAGGTCGGCATCCACATCCGTCGTAGCAGTAAGACAGGAGCGGATGCTGGGTACGACTGGGCGCTCTATGGACGGTCGATACAGGGCTGCAACGAAGACCGTCATGGCGTTGCTGCATCCGGCATTATCTTGGCTGGTGTGGAAGCAAGGCTTGAGCCTTCTATTCGGCATGTCATTCTGTTTGACAGTATTGTAAATAAAATGCGAAACGTAGTTTCGATTTGCCTTTACCCAGAATGGGAATGGCAAAGATTGCAAAAGCTCTCTAATGAATAAATGACATTTTTTGTGTGTCAATTGTGTATTTTTGTTTTCGGTATAGATACCGGTGTACCAGAATCGACACCTCACTTCTGAACATTGGAACAGTGTACCGGTACCTAATGTGTCTAGAGTAATTGGCAGATTCCGGGCTCAGTCCGGACAAGCTTTGAAGAGTCAAGCTATAAATATTTGGTCGAATTAGTGACAATTTATTTATTCCGGATTACAGTGGCTAGGTTCAAAATCGTACTTTATTACTTGTGAATCCAGTCCCGACCACTCACCTCATTCGGTGTTCTCCAGTGGCGACAGCAGGACGAGCGGCGAGTGGCAAGACGGATGGACGGACGGGGGACCGAGTTTCCAGGATGGATGGCAGGCGGTGGATGGAGGGTGACGGCGACCGGTGCACACGGCGAATGTGGGCTCCACGGGCGGGCGGCGGCTGCAGGACAAAGAGTGGTGCTGATTTGATAGTGGTCGATGGCACGGCAGGGCGCACAGACAAGAGGTGGGCGGGGATATATGCTGCTAGTTCTTATGTCAACTCTGGTATAGCTCAGTGACAGAGCGAGGAGCTCTGCTTGCAGGTCGCCGGTTCGATCCCGGCTTCCGGAAATTTACCATAACTTGTGTGTATATGATACGGCGTCAAACACAATATTGCTAATGAGCCGAAGTGCGAATCGCGATTTAGGCACACCGTTCGATAGCTGGTTGTCTCCTCTTTCGATTAAGCTATTGAGTGGCAAATTTTATGCACATGCGCCGAAAAAGATCTATTTGAAAAGACCGCCTCCATGTTCGCCTTGGAAATTCATTTTTTATGAGTGATCTGGAGTTAAATATATCAAGGAATCCAATGGTGGTCTTTCTTTTTTCTAATTCGAAGTCTAACCTCATCTAAAACCTATTTATTCTGGCAGTTTCAAATCCAAAGGGGTATTTTTTGAATTATTTTTCTGAATTTTGACTTCTGGCTGAAAGTATCATTTTGAATTCCCGTGGTATAGAAGTATCCAACTGTTTGCCTTAAACGTCAGTGGTGCATTTTTCGTTCCTGACTACGAACCCACCACCTTAATTGGCAGTCTTCCTCTTCTTCGCATTTGGGGCCGCTTTATTGGCACCGATCACACTATTCTTCCTCGCTGCAACTGCTTTTTTTCATGGGCGCGCTTTCCTTGCCTGCCTCCACCATACCAAACTGATATTGATATTGTTTGCCGCCACAGCCATTGCAGCTCGATGAGCAAGTCTCGCTTGTTTAGTTGCTTTGGCATTTCTCCCTGCTGATCGCTCGGTTTAGCATAAAGCGGATCGTTCTGGTATTCAGCTGGAACGTAGGGTCGAATACTTTTGTTTACATTTGCATGACTTTCTCGGCATTACGGGGCGGGGGAGGTAAGGTTTCGACATGGACTTCCATCAGTCGCTTTACTTTTTCCGTCGGAGTGAGACTTACATCTATTTTTTCTGCGCAAGTTTTTTTCACTACTTCAGAATCATGACCATTCCGGCAGGATACGACCCCCAGTTTGTTAATATCCATCGAAATCTGAAACTGCTGAACGCTTTCTAGCGTTTTGTAGAGTTCATTCAGTATTTCCTTGTATGACTTGAAGAGATTGCTTCCTCGGGGTATATGCACAGTCTTCGACATCTGCCCCGGTGAAACTCCATTGCCTTACCCTCCACACAGCGATTCTCGCACACATCGGCTTGAATTATTTTTGTTACATGAGCTCGGAGATATCCGTCCGTCAAAAAGATAATAATGTCCTCATCTTCTATAGGTTCACTAGTGGCACTCTCTGCTGGCAACAGCTCCTCGTCATTGCCATCATATTCCGAATCTGGCGAAAAGTTTTCGTCTCCAGTGTCATCGGGTTCCTCGCTCTCACATGACTCGCTGACTGAAGGCACTACACGCTTTTCCTCGTCTAAGCCGGCGGCCCTCTCATCGTCTGTCACCATGACGGCTGTTCGCACAGTAAATACGATGTCCGATGGTGAGTGCTAAGCTGCTACCTCCCTCTGAGCTGCCTCTGTAGTGGGGGTATGTGGCTATAACGAGCTTGGTGGGTCCGGCACCTGCGTCCCAAGCGGTGAGTTTTCAAATGGAACGTATGTGAAACTCGATGCCGTTGATACACCCCGTTCAAATGTTTGAAAATGAAACGGGGTCTTTTATCGCTTCTTCGCTTACGTACGCAAAATTGTCAGTCACCTTTAAGGTCGATTATCTCGATAACTCCCCAAAGCGCATTAGTAACATTATGTTCACCACAGTCTCATATGATTATGTCGTTTTGTGTTTTGTATGCTATCAGGGCAAATATTACGAAAAGTCCGATATTGTCTAGAGATGTGACGTCGGTGTGCACAAATCGACAGCGGATCCACCGGATTTAAGTACAATGAAGTTCGCAACAATCGAGTGGTACGCCTCAGGGTTTAACGCCAACATTAGGTGTCAGCGCTTCCGCAGCGATGATGCCTTACGCGTGGGTTTCTTAAGGTCGAATGAATGGAGTCTTTCGTCCGCTGTCTGGTCCATTTTCTGGGCAAGCTCCCAATTCGACTGCTTCCAGTCCACGCACGCAGTGGCATCGATTCGTGCAGTCACAGCAGGTATTTCAAAAGGCGTCTGGGAGGTGCCATGAGTATATTCACTGCAGCTTTTGTTTCAGCGCGTTTATGCTGCTCCTTTTTCCCCTTAAACCGTTTGCTAGATGTGATTTGTATACCAATTTCGAAGGCAGCCTGCCAGCGTGGACGATGTTACTGGCGCTGGGACCACGGACAGAACGGCTGCAGGTAACCTGCCAGCTCTTTTCAGTACTTGCCCATCACTTAGAGGGTGTGGGCGGGCGAGCATGCGCATCCTCGAGTCGTCCAAGGCGCTCATTGATACTAACCACTGGCTCAATATGTTTTCTAAGTTGATGATAGTAGCGTATCCCGTCCTACCATAACACCTCTAATCTGCGCGTGGTCCATGATGTGTCAGTGAGCTCTGAGATGCGCTGTCCATTCGTAGCAAGTGGCTGTAGACATACCAGCATCAAGACGAGTATTGGTGGCGGCAATTCCGCGCTCCAAGGCGTACATGTAAACGGGGACAAATACCGGAGTTATGCTCGCACTGGCTGTCGCCGCAAGGACGGATTCAAGATGCATCAGCAGAGAGGCCATGGTGGCGTCGATGACGTTGAGAGCCACGTTGAAGCGAGGGTCTGTAAAGCCCAACACATACCTGCACATCTCGTCACGTAGATTTAAAAGCTAGACATACTCCAGCACAGACAGCCGCTGCTGCAGGTCGGAGATTATAGGTGTTGCAACCTGTAAGTCTGGTGCTGAATATCCAGCTAGCACTTTGGTCACGCTCTGATCTTCTTTTGACGTTGTCCCTATGTAAGCGAACGCCTTTACTCTAACAACCATACGCCGCGAGTTGATATCCACTGGATATCCAATTTTGGCGACGCGTTTGCGTACGCAGCATCGCCTCTGCGTAATGAGTGGCTGGTCATACCAGGTGTTATGGTGTGGCTAACATCGGGTGGCAGCAATATTAAAGTATCTCGTATGACTTCGGTGATGTAACAGGCGATATTTGGCCGCTTTCTCTCAGGTTTATGTGGTGGCGCAGAGTTGTAGTCCTCTTCGTCCGTCTGCTTACCCCAGTACATGACAGCTTCGTCCTGTGAGTATGGCTGGTTTCCAGGAAAGTCAGACTCGGCGAACCAAGGCACAAGTGGGAACAGGTACTCAGGAAGGTTCATCGTAGCAGATAAATAGTAAATTAAAAGCGTGCAGCATGCATTGCTGCCATCTCTCTGGCGACTTATATATTAAAAACCCTTGTACTACAGAACTCTTAACTCGTGCAATATGTAGAAATAACTCACCAGAAGCAGCAATAGAGAGTTGTTGCTTCCGAGCAAAACAGGTATCAACTGCTCTTCCAAAGGTTTGCCACAGCATAGTCAGGAGAGTAGCGTCATGTATCGCGTTAAGACCAGTAGATATGTTGGCTCGGGTAACCAAGAACTCAACAAGGACACTTAGGTCGTTGATAGTACAATCAGGGGCGTCGTTTGTCGCCCGCAAATTGCGCTCTTCGATGTGACTCGCCATTTTGTCACGAATTTTGAACCTAATAAAAAAATTGCAATTAAAATTACATGTACAGAAAAATATATGTTGAAGAAATATAAGATCACTAGATACGCCATTTTATATAAAAAGGTTCTTAATAAGCGCTGATTTGTATTCTTATGTAAAATTTAGTAACTTTGGCCATGCGAATATATATATAATATAGTAAGAGAGGCTAACTGAAAATTTAGCAATTACAGATAAATTTATTTAAATTTATTAATACGATATTTGGGAATACAGATAAAAATAAAATAAATTGAGTAAGTTACTTTATATTTGGTATAGTGATGCAATAGAATTCTTTTAGAGTCAGTGAGCGACGTAGTATATCGCTTTCGCAACATGTTTGCCACATGTAAATAATATCCTAGCGCTGAAGATTTGGTCAGTAGACCACCAGACGCTCGGGCTTTGCCGCTCTTTTCGTTTGAACATAAACGGAGAAAGTTGTTAGAAGTGAGTACATGTTGTGAGTGGGCAGACTAGCTGCTTCACTATGCGCTCTATGTGTGACGGGGGTCACACGCACCTTAGCTTGAGGAAGCGTTGCTTCTAACCTTGACAGATGCCCTGCGTCTGTGTCCGAAGATAGCCGAAGAAAGCTATAGCTAATTAGGAAGCCCTCCCAATTAACTTGCTCACTTGTAGGTTAGATTTAAACTGAGTAAATTATTACCATCAGTTATTATAAAAGAAAGTACTGTAAAACTGTCTAGATAGTGCACTCTTTATAAGCACCAATCTCTAATGAGTGGAAGAGAAGACTTGTGACTCTCATAAGTACGAACCGTACTTAGGAAGGTAGATGGGTATCCCATAATTACTGAATAATCCCGACTTGAGGTTTTAACCCATCAGGTGAAACACCTCAATATGTGAACACACACCAAGTTGGTCACAATCCAACTGTCGGGAGTGGACCCCGTTACACCGTCCCATATCCAAACTGGAAACACCGTTTAATCATAATCTTCTCCGGGTCCACCCCGCTCTTCGGGTTCTGGTTGACCGGCCCCCTCCGTTTCAAACAGCCAGTCGTCCGAGTCCGCACCGTCTCCATCCAGGTCAGAGTCCATGCCATTTGACGCAGCCGTATCCTCTTCAGCCGCTACATCAGTCGAAGCAGCCATCGTGGCTACCTCAGACACACAGGTCTCGGTAGCAGCAGCTGTGTCCATAATAAGAGTCGAAGCGGCATTCTGCGAAAGACGCGCACTCAGTGCCGCATTCAGAGGTCCAACCTCATTTCCAAATTCGACTCGAACCCCGCAGACCAAAGTCCAACCGACATGACGACGCCCAAGAAGACGCCGAGCCCTAAATCCACTGCCAAGACGCCTGCCGAAGCCTCCAGCCCAAAGGGAACGCCGGAGAGAAGTCCGAAGACCCAAGCCACCGTAACCCGCCCGGAGGGCACATCCCAAGAAGCGCCGAAGCTGATATTCGCTGACCCAAGCTCCCAGAGCTCCACGAAGGCCAAGAAGACACCAGGAACGACTCCGAGCTCGAAGAGCAACCCTCCTGAAAACAAGAAGGGAAGAGCGCTGCTACATCATCTGCGAAGGCCGCTAAAGCGAACGGAGAGCTTCCCATCGCCAAGAAGACGCGCAGTCAGACACCCGCTGCGGGAAAGTCCAAGCCCCAGGCAAAGGAAACCAAACCCAAGGGTCCTGCGAAGAAGCTGAGAGCCTTGAAGGCCAAGGACTTCCCACTCGGCTCCTATGAAGCCGCCAACGCCGCGAAGCACGGCGACCCCGAGTTCCGAGATCCTGAGAGGTTGGACATATACCCTGAATGTGATAGCGCCCCAGGCCAACTCCTCATCCCATCCGAAGACGAAGACTCCGCCTCTAAAGAGAAGCCCTCGGCTCAGCCTGTTCCAACAACACCAGTGACCCCGGCTCCAAAGGAGAAAGGCATAGATTCGCCGACCACTGGACCAACAGGCGAAAAGCCACCTTATGAGTCCGTGACCGAAGCGCTTAAGCGTATCCGAGACGCACGCGCCGCCGAGCGACATGAAGCCAGCGATCTGGAAGAGGTCGATTACGACGAGTCGGAAGACGAGAAGCCCGAAACGAGATCCGCACAGCTCACAGAGCAGCAACGCGCTTTGCATCCCAGCAGTCCTGGCATCCCTCGCAGCCAAGCTGCTGTCGAGAGAGCGAGAGGCAAGGAGGACGCCGCGCGCAGGCCG
>JAIKVB010000540.1:0-23774 GCA_024679045.1 Phytophthora brassicae | reverse complement strand
TATTATGCCGTCGAGGACTCACTGCCATCATCCACAATACAACATGAAGCGTCTGTTACAATAGCAGTATCACGTGGGGACGAGGCTGGTCTATACCGGTACATGTAGCAAGCGGATATTTTTGCTTTGCTGCTCCGCGCCATTACATGTCTGCTAAATAAAGTATATTATGTATCCTTCTTTCAGTTGCTGTGTTCATTATCCAGCCGTGATGCCATAATCAATCGTCGTATGTCGCCACTTAAGGGTTAATACCTACCGATCAGCGCAGCAGGCTCACACAAACATGACCAATGCACGCTAATCACTTAAATCATATTGCGACTTGCGGGGCAACACGTACGCGAACATGACACCTGAGTTCGATACGATCTATGGCGAAGCTCCCTACCACGTTATTAACATGCTTCAATCCGACCACATTTTAGCAGATTTCCTCCAAGAACTGGACGAGCTACAAACCCCAACACTAAACGGCATCAATCTGAAGCGAACACATGAGCTGGAAACCCACATTGACCCAAAAAGGATAAAACTTACGACTCCTACGTTGCCATTGCCGAGAAAAAGCTCCTCGTGGCTGCGTCGAAAGCAAGAACTGAGTGCTTTGCGTTGTGAATTAGAAGCTCTGGAGACGAACCTGGTTATCCTGCAAATGGAACGAGCAGGCTGTGCTGTCCAGCAAGTCCCTAATACTCTCACTGAAGACCAAGAACTGTGGAAGTCGGTGGCAACTATTGCGCAGCAAGAATGCTGCAACGCTCAAGCTGAAAATGATCGACTCAAAGTGCAACTCCACACGTTCCATCGAGCAACCGAAATGTTAGAGTCGCAGTTGAGTCACGCACATTTACGACAGCAGGCACTACTCGATAGCAAACTCTCCTTTGCAAATACTGTTCGTGTCGGACTGGTACTGAGTCGCCGTCTGAACTCTGACAATAGCGCACTTTTCGATCTGCTGGAGAGCAAACTGGGCGCTCGGTCTAGTGAGATCCACAAGATTGTCAGTGAAGCGCAAGGACCAGTACAAGACGGCGTCAAAGTCTGTCGCGAAAACGGACAAACAGCAATTGAGTTCAAACACGCTCGGCTTTTGCCGTTTAAAGAGGATACGATAGTCAAAACAATTTGGGAATTTTGGGAGACTGTTGGACTTGGCGAGTTGATCACCAATCACCGCGTTAACGTGACGAGAATGTCGAATGACTTGGTACGAATGGCTTGTCGTTTTACGGTACCTTCGGACGGCAACAGTGTGAATGTGGACGTTCGTGTTGTTGCAAAACGCTTTGACACTTCTTTCGGCATGGTTATTCTCATTGAATCGCTGGCTGACTGGTCTATTGAACACACTGATGCGGCTGATTGGAAACAGTCGACAGAGGAAGCTGGTTGGGTGGTGGTGAATGAACTTCCTCAACAGGAAAACTGCACTTTTGCACCTGCCTGTCAAATACGGACGACGATGAAATTGCGACCGAGAGGGGCTAGTACCGGTAGTAAAAGTGCTCGCTCAGGTGGTGTGGGGGATGTTGTGATCCCGTCATTTCGTGATATTTTGAGCTCCCATCATCAGTCGGTGGAGAATTCACTGCTGGACTTGTCACGGTTGCAGTGTAGAGGAGACCAAGTTGTAATGTAAAGTTAGTCATATACCACACCTGACTGTAATCAGTTCTAATATTAATAGTCTCGTATTATTAATAATACATGATCTATTATTAATAATACCAGTCTCTCACCATCCGGTTGTTCACGGCAGTTGGGGTTTGCTTGGTGCGGCGCCACGACAAGAAGAACAAGAACGAAGAGGTTTACGCCTTCCTTCCGATCCATAAGAACTGTTATAACGTCGCTTTGTGGACAAATTACACAAGACTTGGAGGAGATTGTACCGCAATCATCGGCACACATCCGAATCGAATCATCAGTACGTTCGGTTGATGATTCCAACGGTGGAAGAACTAGATACAGCCACGTTCATACGCGATGATGGCGTTGATACTTCATGGTAAAGGTACTTTGTATTGTGATCAAGCCTCGCCTTGATTCAAGGCGGTGTGTACCGGTTGCAGTGGAGATGTCCAACGTTGACAAAATACAGCAAAAATAAAAATTTACGTTTGTTTGGAACCTAAGTAGGATGACCAATGTGGCCGTCATCTTTTAACTTGGCAACATTAATTGTGCGCTACGATTGGCCAGAATTGCTTTCTTCCAATCAAAATCGTGGAGGATGCACTAGCGAAACCAGATCCAGATCCTCTTCGACGCCCATCAAACCGTAATCGGCCAAAACCGGGCCAGGCCGCAATCGCCTCAACTTCGGCAAAGTACGAGGTAAAAATCAACCTCAAAGAGGCATGAAGCAGACAAGAGTTAAAAAGCACGGAAGCGCTCTTCGTACACAAGACTATAATAGTGATTATGCATTTAATGGACACCCTTGGCGCTTCAGCCGTGTTAACGACGCTGTTTTCTTTCCATTTCCTTGGAATATAATACTCCAAGCACCTAGATTTTTCTGAATCAAGCGAACCCATCTCAACTAAAAGCTGAACAGCGTTTAACATTTCTGCTGTGCCGGGACTCGTCCGTATCAAGTGGAATAATCACCATCGCCTCGTGTTGCTCTTCTTGAGGCAAAATCACTCGCTTGTTTGAGTTTTTTTCGCCTCAAGCACCAAAGACCTGCGAAAACCGATTCTTTGCAACCTTCCCCGTCTGTCTGGGTCATTGCTGATCGTGAAACGCTTTTCTAGGTCCTCACTTCCCTTTTTTCGAACTCCAACACAAGTACAAGTGATGCACTGCACATCATCGCGAAATGGAGTCTTCAGTCCCGAGATTCCCCTCTTGGACACACAACGCGACGCCTTCCTAGCTGCAATTTTAGCGCGAAACATGACCAAGAACGCGGGTGTTAAGCGCAGCTGCCCGTTCTCCAGCAGACAAAGCCACCGTCCAGAAACCGACCTTCGATCCTTGCAACAAGACGTGGAGGAGCTGGAGACACGATTGGCTGCTGCGAGGAGACGAAGGAACGCGCCGACCAAGAAGCAGGTGAACGCTAATCGACTGCGCAATTTGCTACAAGCCTGTCGCATGCAGGCGCAACAGCGCGTGAACGTTGACGCCAACATGGGTTTCGTTCCGGGGGTTCCCAGCACCTGCTGTCTCGAGTATGAGCCTAGCGTGGACGGCCCCTTGTTCAAGAAGATGCAGCAGAATTTAAAAGAGCAATACAAGGAACTGGCGCAGGTTTTCAGGGATGCAGGACTCCGCGAGAATACGACAGACATGAACGATGGACACGTCGTCTCTGGAGGTGATCAAAGCACGTTTGTGCGCTTCACGACGGCCAAAATCGCACCGTTTGGCCTGGATACTATTAACAGCGCCATGTGGAGCGGCGCAAAGAAGAACTCGGTGCTCAACATGGATGCAATTGATGGCGCGGATAGCAACACCATCTACCTCAAACGTGAGTGTATGCTACAGTGTGACTCTCTTGGAGGCCAGGGTATCCCTGTGCTACTGCGCGGCGTGTGTCGTCGCTATGTGGAACCGGAACGTATTGTGCTGCTCTGGGAAGGTACAGGCGACTGGCCTAAGGAATATCTCCTTTCCAACCCGAGTAGCGTCCCTATCCGGGAACGCGGCTACTGCGTCATCCAGAGGTTCAACAATGGCAGTCGATCTGCTCCTCTGAGTTTATTACAGACATGTATCAACATGACACCAGGACTATCGGCTGAGATTGATATGGACGAACCAGAGTGTCGGAAGATGCTGACTGACGTCGTAATCCCATCTTATCGCAAGATTCTCGATGCTCGCGATCAGATTCTCGAGAACGCCATAATGGACGAAATGATCCACTCTAAGCTACGGGCTTCCAGGGTATAGTAGTACTGAACGAAAGCAGTTCACCAGATTCTTATAACAAAATTGTGCCATAAACCAAAGTATATTTTGCAATTCCAATTAATTGTTGATCACAATTTTTTAATTTAATATAGGCACGCGTTATTGTGACAACCTGGAGACATGTGTGCAATACAAACATTAAGTACAGCCTTAAAATGTACTTTCTGGCGAGGACGGGTGGCATTCCCTTCAATGACTTTGCTTCGCAAAGGCAGTCGCTGCGCTCCTGCGATTAAAAGATTATAATCCCGAGTGAGTTAAAGGCTCGGCTCGCTGTTGAGCTCGGCGCTGGGCCCGCCTACGCAAATACCGCGCGGCCCTGCTTCGCGGGCACCCCGCTGCGGGTTTGCTTTGGCTACGCGCGCTCGCACACGCTCGCCTCCGTTGGTCGTTTTATGTTCGTTTCACCCTCACCCTCCCAGGTTGTCACAATACTCACTCTCTTTAATATATTTATATATCATAAACCAAAGTATATTTTGCAATTCCAATTAATTGTTGATCACAATTTTTTAATTTAATATATTTATATAGCAGATACTTGTGGTCGCCCTTGTGCGAGTACAGCGTCCATTAGACGGTTATCCACGCACTGTTGTCGGTTGTGGATTAATATACGGTACGAAGGGATCACGATGTCACTTACAGCTGGACTACTAAGCAATTTGCAGCTGGTGTTGGTGTCAAGTCCAGCCGGCTCGCTAGTCAAGTGCATCACTAACCTTGACACATCTGATCCGTTGCTAGAATAGCTGTGTAAGAGACCCCATCCACTTTCCCTTGTAACACGTGTCCAGGCTCCAGAAGCTGCTAAACGGGCAGGCCACTCAGTCCAAGATTCAGCAAGGATGACAAAGCCTTCAGGGACCACGAAGCGCTTAGCTATGGAGCGAACCCGAATGTCCACAGTCTCCCCCTTTTCAAGCTCAACTGGGACGTACCAATCAGTGGACACGACGTCTTCTGAGCGCTTAATCGCATGAAAGCCTTGCGTTTTCCAGCCCAGTCGTGCCACGCGCCAACAAACAGTCGAAACCAAGTCGAGACCGAAGGGCAAAACTCGCACAACTTTAAATTCCATCGCAGCGTGGCTCTCATCACTACGAGTGATTGACACTTGCTCAGCGTTATCATGCAGCGCAGGTTGCGCTACTTCGCGCACAACCGCGCGAATCTCGTCCACGCGGGCGTTTACGCTTTGCTCGAGCAGGTCGAGCACGCGCGCGTTTTCAGCCTGCTCTTCGAGCATCCGTTGCACATGCAACTCTCTCGAAGCGATCGAGGGGTGAGATAATTGCGCTCTCCGCAGCGAATTCGCTTCACAGAGCCGCGTCTGCAACGCCCCCGAGATCTGCACACAAGTTTGCAGTCTTTGCTTGAGCTCTGCGTTCTCCTGTTTTGCACTCTGAAGGCGCCGGGTCTCGTTCTTGACGACTTCCTGCCACTCCGAAGTCTCAATTTGCACGAGCTTCTCCAGATTAGACGAGACCACTGGCACACGTTGAGACTTTAAGAACGCAGCGTGAGTGCGGAGTGTTCTCACCTGCTCCTTGAGCGTCTCGAGCTCTTGTTTCTGACGATACCAGCGCGTCATTGGCACATTGTCGGGTTGAGGTTCATCTACTGGTTGTGTCCATGTTTTTCTTCTCTTCTTGGCTGGTAACGTGGCCACGGACGGCATTTGATCCGACGCGACGGTCTCACTTGGGGGAATTTGGTCCAGCTGCACGATCTCCTGCAAAAACAATAGCAGGACGTCATCCAAGTCCGACTGGATTTTCTCGGACTCGCCAATCCAAGCGGCGGCCAGGGAATCTGCAGAGCTCGTTCTGTACGGACGCATTTTCAAGACGAAAGGGAGACGATAAATAGGACAAGAACAGAAACTCCACACGATTTACAGTGCCGATCAAATTAAGTACGGTGCCGGTATGGGTATATTGATTTAGAGTTTGAAGATAGGCATTCTGAAGCTGAGCAGATAGGATTGAGCAGGATATAAAATGTGATTTACTTTTTCTTGCGCTTTGAAAGGCCGCAATCACTGCTGGACGCGTTTAGAATCTTCAGGCTGTTTTGTTGTCTTTCTGAGTCGAGTACAGGAGGTACAGTAGCGGCAATAGTCACAGGTTGAAAGTGAATGTTTTAAATCGCATAAATATTGGTTTCTACAGGAGCTAGATATAAGTACAATCTATTCGACCTTCATTCTTGATTAGATTCCCGCCCACAATTCAAACGAGCAAGAGCCTATGCACTGCATCTACGTTCTCTTCCGGGAACACTAGTTTTCAGAACACCAAACAAGCTGTGCCAGCCACAACACACCTGTGCAATGGACGACGAGACAGCAGCAGTCATCGCTGTAATTACTAATGTGTGTTCATGCGCCTCCATAGCTATATTAGATAAGCGCAGAATTCGTGCCTCGCCGACTGGTACCTCTACGTTTTGAAATCGAACGTTCGAGCAAGCTATGCAAGCACCACGTACCAGTTGGTTTCACAAGAAACTTAGGATGGACAAGGCCTTGTTTCATCGAATATACAAGATTGTCCAGCCCTCGGCTACCTGCAGCTAACAGCCGTACGATTATGATCAAGAGAGTAGCTCTGACTATCATCTACTTAGCTCAAGGATGCACCATGGATGCAGCTGCACCTATACTGGTATTTCAAGACCACGAGCAGTTGTATATATTAACGAGACGTTAGATGTGCGAAGTAATTTAGCATCTACGTATGTTGTGATGGGACAGCCCAGCGATCTTCCAGGTATCGTGCGGGGATTTGAGAAAAAGCTGGCTTTCCTTATGTTGTCGGTGGTGTCGACGGTACGCTGGTGAAAATCCCGCGTCCTCACGATGTCGAGGGGTGGTACTGCCGCAAAAACTTCCCTGCAGTCAACGTACAAGCCATTGTGGATCATCATGGTTACTTTGGCTCATTATCCATTCGAGCAGGCTCCAACAACGACCAGTCATTGTGGAACGAATTTGGTGTGAAAGAAAAGTTAAGCATGTACAGCTTTGTAGCTCTCACAATTCTATTTTTACATGATAAAATCTTCCTCAGACTATCTTCTTTTGTTCCCCCCTACTCAGTGATGCTGGCTATAAAAAATGGGTTCATCAATTAACCCCATTTCTGGAGAGCGAAGCAGTGGAAGACCCACGCAAGCGACTGTACAACAAGCTTCATTCTCGAGCCGGTACTCTTATTGCAGTAGAGTGCGCATTTGGACGACTCAAATTGTTTTTTAGAGTTCTTCTAGGCAAACTAGTGCAGAAATCGTCGTCGCGTATTTGTAAGATGATCGTAAGCTGCGCAGTGCTGCATAAACTGTTAATAATTCTAGGCGACTCATTCATTGTACGAGAGAACGACTCACGTCGCTTTGTGGAGCATCCAAGTCAAAATGAAGACTTATACGATATTGAAACGCCACTATTCAATTTGCAAGGGATAGCCAAGCGCAATGACCTAGCTGGTGCATTTTTATGGATTAATAATGCTGTAGAAATTTAGTACCTCAATGTAGTTCTGCTACTTTTCGTTTGCATTAACTTCAACCAGTAATACTGAGCAGTAGACGCAGAAAAATTGGAGCTGAATCTCTTGAAAGCGACGGGTCTTTTGCTGCTGAACTTCAAGGACACGTGTCTGATGTTCCATGGCATTGACAAGAGCACGCAAGTGGTCAATATTTGACTGGCGACTGCTCGTTGCCGTTACAATCACGGTCATACCGCTTTCCATTGCTTGCGCTAGCTGTACGACTGGTGCGAGCTTCCCTGAAAATGCTGCCGGAGCCGCATTCCTCTCGGCTTCGTCCGAACTTTCCTCAATTTGCTCTGCGTTCGTGTCGAGCAGCATCGCACCACTCAGACCTTCTTTCGATGAAAACGCGTCAGTCATAATACCCCAAAGTTGATCATCCACTTCCTTGAACGATGAGGCGTTGTTGCCAGTTTACTTCACTTCTCTATTTTTCCTTTGATAAATGCACTTGAGTTTCCTATACTTTTGGTATACCTGTTCCATGCATGGATACAAACCATAGATTCACACACTTCATTATATAAACACAGTATTATAATAACAAATTGCTAGCAATTATACAGCGGGTACCTGATCCTGGGTTATGACTAGTCGCAGCGCCTGTGACAGCTTGCTGGCAAAAAAGCCCCGCAAGTGCCTTCTTAATCTTGGTATCCGCAGAGTCGATGCGATTCTTTACTTCATCGTCTCTGAAACGCAAGCGAAGGAGCTCTGCGACCATTGCGTTGCTCCAGTTGAGCCGCTTGCTTGTCTTTTGCTTGACCTTTGAAGTGTGAGTCTTGATGTGCCCTTTATTATTAGTATTTTCAGTTACCCCCTTTAAGCCTCGCGCGGCACTGTAATGCTGCTACTTCTGTAGTTTAGCGACCCTGATGGGCTTCTCGCAAGGTTACATAGTGTTTTCTACTTGACCAGTGTGTAACGGCGGGTGCCAACAGTTAGGCGGTCGTAAGCGGGGTCAAAGCTAGCGAGGAGTGCTACACGTTGAGGGAGCCTTCCATTTGGGCACGTTTTTCGTCTGTGCTCTCCTGTGATAATTGGTTGGTGGTACTCCTTTACTTGGTAGCTCACACTTGGACAAGACAAGACCCCCAACCTGACAAATGGAGAAAAAGACTCCAAGATGCTACCACACCTAGCCCTGCATTGGGTGCTGGTACTTGAACGAGGGCCTTACAGCCAGATTTCATCCGTGTGAGGCGCAGCCAAGCAGCGGCACCCCATGCGGTTCCGTAGTTATCTCCAATAAGAATTGTCAGATTTTATTATGATTGGTTGAAATACTCGGTGAATCTCTTCAGAAAGGATGCATGTGATTGGGCGGATAGATCACCTTGCTCCATTAGTGCGATAGCGATCAGCGACTGCTTGAGCTGGTTTTCGTACAAGTACGAGACGGATACAATATCTTCACTACGAGTAAGTATGTAAGACTAGATCGGTGGCTGAGCGCCGCCACGATCGCGTGCTCCCTGCGGAGCAAACTACTGCAACTTTGAATGCAACTCTGCTTTATTGTATGTTAATTTGCTAATCTACTTTGCGGAACGTGGTGGCTAGCAGCTCTCTCCTCTCACTTCGGTATTTGCTGCTCTGCGAGCCGCTTTCGAGAGAAAGAGATGGTTGTCTGCTGGACACCGCGTTTCTGTCTGTCTTTTGCCCGACACTCACGTGTGTTTTCTTTATTGGTTATTGCACTTTATTATAAGAGTTGACTAACTACCTTTCTATATAGGTGCCATTCTACAATGGCACCTATTACTAGAAGTAGAGACCAATCAAGCACTTCCGCGCCTAATTCATAGCAATAGCGCAATATCCGTGTCGGTCGTGAAGCGGAAAGACTTGGCGTGCTTGTCGTAGATGCGAGCGCTCCAGGGCACAGGCAACGGTGATTTGGGAGACCCAGTCTCGCCACACGTCTCCATTTTTGTATATTGTGCTGGCGGGATGAAGTGATGACCAACTTTGGACCCATAACTCTTTTATGGTGAACCAAAATTTGGTCTATGGCCACCATAGACCAAATGTTATCATAGTATGGTGTTTTGCTTTTTAAGATTTAATCTAAAAGCAAAACACTATCCGATTGTTCTCGTTAAAGTAAATAGAGGCAACCTCTATTAGTCGCAGTGGGTTATTAAGCTTCACTTAATCAAGGTGTGTCAGAATTACTATATTCCCATATCATTTCGCAAGTAACATGGGAAATCTAATAGAGAAGGTGGATAGGGCATGCACCCATTGCTTAAAAGTCTCTCTGCCATGCCAGGAACCGGTAACCGTCAGCTCTCGTCGCCGAGGTTAGTGACCTCCTTGCTCTTGCTATAATCGAGGAGTTCGACGAGCGCATAGGAGGGAACTCTCGGTTTAACGACTGGATCGAAATCATCCCTGTCGAGTTGCGGTGGAGGGGGGGGGTTGTATTTTACTATTATGAAAGTTCTTTCCCGGTGTTATACGACTACAAGAGTAAACAAATTACGAAGTCGTGAATTTGCGAGTGAGAACCTTGGTGATGAAGCATTTCGACAACTTACCCGTACCACCAAAGAAGTTCTTTGACTTTATCAGCAGCTTGATCGGTGACCATCGCGTCTTTCACAACAATAGCCATCATCAGCAGGCCCAGTAGGGCTTCAGCTCTCCCTAGCCCTCGTTAGCGCTTAGTCAGTCCCAGTCTAGCGCCGTGGAGACTAGCGTCAAGAGTTTTCACGTACTTCTTCATGTAGGTCCGCTATCTATTATTCAAGTTCTCGCCCGTCAAGTGCAGTAACTCGCGGTGTTTCGTGTTGGCGTACAAATAATTGGCTCCGTCCTGAAACGCCGAATATTTGGTCTGCTTGAGCGGTTCTCTAACCTTCAACTTCTTGTCGGTGCCGTACATGGCCATGAAGTCTTCTTTGACTTTAATCCAGTCCACCAGGATTTTACAATCGTCAGCAGATAGGCTTCTCATATCTGGAACTGCGTGCTTGGTGTTGAGGCCGTCCATACACAAAATCTAAGTTTCACTTGTGTGCTTATATAACTTGTATACACACGCACTGACTTCCTCTATCTAGACATGATCTGATAACGCTGCGCTGTGAGTTTTGCCGGCTTTAGTAGACCGGGCGGCGTTTGCTTAGTTGTTGTGACGGCGCAAGAGAATATCATGCAGCCTTGGAGGCTGTCGTTTCCCCGTAGATTCAATCTAAATTGATGGTAGTAGTAATATCCCCACCAGTTCCAGTAGAGTCGAGGACGTGGCTAGGCACACATTTGACGATGACAGAACAAACATAAACTCGTCAAAAATACGACAGAAATAAGAAAGCCCGTTAAAAATTAAATCTGAGTACAACACCCGACCATTATGAGGCTGGTTTTAACCTTTATTAGATTTCCGCGTCGTCTTCCAGTAATTACCAGGCGCAACCAACAGGTGATCCGATAACCACATGGACCACCTTCACCAGCAGGATCTCCGAGGACGGCACTAGGGTTCAGCTCAGCTTAAAGGCGTTGCAGAACGGCGGGGGCTATGGTTGCAGTAGCTGTTGCCGATACACCATATAAAGGATTGTATATTGGCGATATAATTGAGTACTACTGCATGGCGTTTGGAGCAGGCAACCCTCGAGCTGTGGTTCTTCAAATTAAGCCACACAACGATTATCCAGTCGATGTCGTAAAGGGTGAAATTCTATAGAAGTTAGTGATGGTGTGCCGAGTGGAAACGGCATCCGGTTTCGTAATACCGCGAAAATATTATTTGGTGCACAATCAGAAGATTTCATCTGATAGCGGGGTTCTCAATCAGATTACGGCAATACAACGCTTAGGTAAAGAAAGAGCTGAGGCTCGAAGTCAAGTTATGAGCATTGATGTTACACCCTTCTGGTGGAGTACTCCCTTGGTATCATGACTTAAGTTGTCATACAGTTATTGTTAAAAACTTGGTTTACAAACGCTAATATTCTTGTGACACAAGTAGGGTCGTTTTAGAAATTCACCCGCCACAACCAGGGTGCGACCCTGCTGGTACTGACGAGTCTAATTTAGTATGGATATCCTAACTCCACCCCCCGAACCTACTTATCTTGTCGCTTAGGATTTGTTCTTGCCAAATACCCGTTTCCTCATAGGGTTAGGGGGGACATATATATGACAGGACATTTAACTCGTGGTATATGTTCCAAACACCTGTTATTATATGATGTTGTCACATGTATTCGACGTCATTACACCTTTGACAGAACATAGTGAGACTGCAAGGACAGCAAAATGAGTGTGTGTTTAAAATAGGGCTAGAATTGGACGAGCTAGTTTAGGATTTCCAACCCAAGTGAGACTTGCTCTGGAGCAAGCGAGACCAGTCGTTTCAAAACCGGCTATCACAACCGCTTCGCGCTTTGGGAGGACGCAGTATAATTCTGTATTCTGCTTCCTCGCTTCTACAGATGCCCCAAGATCCAAGCCGGTCGTCGACGCCTCCACTGCGGTGCCTCGCCACCCAAGAAGAACGGCAGCGTGGTCTCAGCGCCTACGATAGTAGCAACAACTGACTTACTGTTGCCAAGTACAACAACGTGTCCAGGGTGGCTCTGTGGTAAAGCAACTTTCCGAAAGTGATGGAAAACCAGAGTGATGGATAAGATGTGCTTTGTAATGACGTCACTAATCTGGAAAGGTCACTTTGGGTTAAAAAAATCCAGTCCTGTATCAAATAAGAAGACGAGGCACGAAAAAGAATAATAAGACGAGATGGGAGAAAGGCCACGACCCAGGGAGATGGACTTGACCAAGATGGACTGGATGTAGGATCCAAATGCGTTATGAATATGGGATCCGCAGTACATCACGGTGGATCCCGGTGACTATAGACCTCTGATTCGTTAACGCATATGGATGTCAGGATCCGTGAGGTACTACGGGATCCGTATACACCAAGTACCAAGTGAGGATCCACATCCAGCAACGTGTTACAGGATCCAGATCCAGCAACGCGTTACGGGATCCGGATCCGCAAGTGTTATGGGTTCCGGATCCACCAAGTACCAGGTCCATTGACGTGACGAGGTGGCGGTGCAGGCAGTGTATATCAGCGTTTTAAGCGTCGTCCAGTAGCGTCATCCGTGCTTTCATCATCGGGAGGAACGCCCCCTGCTCAAACATACGTTGTCTGTGTGCGATGTAGACCCTCACCTTAGCCTTAAAAACCCTAAAGCAAGCATACACAAAACGAAATACAACACGTCGGTTAGTTTCAGTCAATTGATAGTAAGCACGCATCAACTTTACATTACCTTTGATGGGAATTAGCATTGGAGAGTACGGCCGAGCCGAAGCAGCACAAGGTCACTGTGCTCCCTAAGCTCCCCAACCAACCGTGTCTCGATTGGTTGTGGGCAGGAGCATTTGTCGGGGGTTAGCACCTTCGAGGTTTCCTCCTTAATCCCAACGTTTACGCTCCGGAAGTTGCGAATCAGTCTCATCATCAACAACGCGCTTTGGGCGCCGGAAATTTGGTTGAATGTGACCAGTCTCACGACAATTCCAGCATTCACGAGTGTCTTCCTTGTTACCATCTTGCTTACCAGTAGCTCCACCCGACTTTTGGTTCTGAATACTTTTGACCTTGTATCTATCTCGACCGCGTTGTTTTGCTTTACCTTGTTCTGGCTTTGTCGCTTACCAGGCTGAATTCCTTGCTTTTTTACCAGCTTGAGCGGAAGAGATATTCGGTGGCGGCTCGTCACTTCGAGCATCCAGCTCCGACTCTGCACGGGATGCATTCATCACTTGTGCTGACGACGGAGCCGAGCGTTGAAACCCTGGGTCGTAATACTTGGAGAACTATCTGACAATTTCACGATGCGTCTGGAAGACATTGCTCAAGATAATCTCTGCAGACCGCTATAGTCTTAAGTCCTCCGCGATACCTGTTTAGAAAGTGGAGTCAGTCACACGCAATGATGAGCGAGCTCTTGCATTGTGGCATACGCGCCTTGATCATCTGAACTATGGAGCCTTACAGCAGATGGTGTGAAACGAGACGGTGGATAGTGTTGAGTTTTCTGGCAGTGTGTATGTGCCGAGTACCGGTGTTGGACGTGCATACAGGCAAAAATGAAGAGAATCTCGTATAAAAAGGTGACGACTGTCAGATCACAGAGTACCCTACCGAAAGAAGATGTCAGACATGTGCTACATGGGCGTGGATACCTACGAAGGATATCAACACTTTCAAATTGTACAAGATGAGGTGATACATTTGGGGAGGTTTCCTCATTAATCCCAAACGTGATTAGTGGAAGTGCGTGCGTTCTTTTATTGACTGCAAGGGAAAACAAGCTCTTCCTTACGACACTCGCATGCGCTTCGTGCCACATAGCCTACATGTCACTTTCACTTTCTCGACGTCAAGCTCAGCTAAGCCATGACCCTACCTCGCAACCGCGGCATCTGTCGCTACATTTTTTTGCTGACGCTGACCACTACTATGCGTGCAACTACTGAAAGGTACGCAGAAAGCAGGTTTCGTCAAATGGCTACGCAAATCTCGTCATTCACGTCCAAGAAAAGTACCTGATTACATATTACATCGACGACTCGAATCTCACCAGAGTAGTCACGCGAGCTCACTCACCGCCCATACATTCGTCATCCCTACCAACATGTTTCAATGGATCGAGTGGGTCGTTTTCTGTAACATGCCGTTCAGTGAAGTATACGACCCGCTCACGAGAAGCATATCCAAACTGAAGCCTATATGTCCGAAGACGATGAAAGCTTACATGGGCTTCGTGGTGGCGGTGATCGAGGCCCATGTTAGCGACAAGATGTCAGCGGGTGCCTTCGGCATCATGTTCGACGCCACGATTTGTTTCTTTGAGAACTAGTGAGTTTTTTCTGCTCGCCGTGTATTGGCATGGTGTGCAAGATCAGGTTTCAGGATGGGACTTGGGTCTTGGGTTTGTCTATTGGACAGTGGCTCTGGTGTATGAGCACTGGACACGGCTCGCCGTGTATTGGCATGGTGTGCAAGATCAGGTTTCAGGATGGGACTTGGGTCTTGGGTTTGCCTGTTGGACAGTGGCTCTGGTGTATGAGCACTGGACACGAGTAGACGAGAAGCGCTAGGGAGCACCCCGACTGGAGCACCCCAGACATAAATAGCACAACAGATGTCAGCTCAGTGCCAGAATTATATATAGATAGTACCGACCGCAAATAGGTATGGCCAAGATGTGTAGACTGCTGTAGCTGAACCCGTTCTCTCCTCGAAATCCTCACTTTCATTTAAAAGGTCTGCACTCGATGATGGCCATTAGATCGTGGAGACAGGGTCTTCCATGGATGCGTCTGAAGGTGCCGTCGCAGACGCTCTTTTCTAGTCCATGGACGACTATTGACTAAGCTTTCATCCATAACTCATGTGTCTGACGAATTGTCCAAACACTAATAAATTTAACCAGGTTCGAGAATAGCTTGTCACCGCGAAAAATGGTAGGAATGCTGCATGCGTCATTCGCCGCCAAAAAGTGGTTGTTAGAAACCTGCTTTATCCACCAGGGTGAAAGTGCTTGAAACACGCGCAGTACATCGCCTTGGGAATTGTCAAGCCAACCTTTCATTGTTGCATGCGTACCTTCGACTATCGACGTGTCGCGACAGCCAAAGTGACGAGAGTTATTGGTCCAGAAATTAACAATCTTCTCTTTGTGGGGCCACCAGTTCTATCTAGATAGATGTACATTTCCAAGATCAATTTTCGGAGCTCATCGCACCGTTCAGGGCACTCCTGCTCTGTAGCCGCATCAACTGTGTGATCAAACCGAGCCATAAAAATTCTATCGCCAGACTGCTCTGCACCAAACCAATCTTTTTCTTTGCTTGAACAAGATCATTGCGACGAATGTGCCAACAACACAGCAACTTGCCAGCGCTGGGAAACACGAACGCGGTCGCGTTCGTGCACGCAAGGTCTCGATCTGTGGCGATAACACGAGGTAGAGGAATAGAGTTTTCCTCCATCAGATCTTTTAATTTCGTAAGTTCCCACGTAAAGTCTGGCTCGGATTCACCAGGTAACCACACTTGTGCAAATGATAAAATGGTGTTAATTCCTGTCAAAACGTCTGCATTTAGAAAACTCATGTGGTAGCGATTCGTTTTGTACGTGCAGTCTAACACGATCAAATCCATGAAGTCCCGAGCCATTTTAGTTGTTTCAGGATGAGCCCACATTAAGTAGCGAAGTCGGTTGGTATACGGGTCAGTTTCGTAGCTGTAGTAAAACGATTTTTGCTCGAGAAGCTCGAATAAAGCCTCTTTGCTTGTCTTGGTGGCGAGTAACTCAGACCGTACATCACTCTTAGCATTGTAAGTATCATTTGAAAGTATCACAGTCGTCTCGTTCATGGTTGCCGTGCTTGTTGTGTACAATACGCCACGGACCCGATGGGTTGGTGCTATCTACGGCAAGAATACTAATTCGCATTGGGCATCCAGACCTCTTCGACCGGCGCATCGGATTGTTTTGCGATCAGCATTGTTAATTTTTCTGGTTTTCTTGGCTTTCCCGGCTTGGTCACACGCAAACAGTCTGTATCGGACTTGACCTTGCTCGTTCTTTTTGGATTTTAGCCGCGATACGTTGTACTGGTGGCCCTGCGTCCATGTGTGAATAGCGGTCTCAGCTTCCAGCTGCGATGGATACTCTTGAGTTGGCGGAGCTTCATTAAAAAATTGTGAGGAAGTGTTCTTCATTGCTGGGCTTCCGACGAAGAACTATGCCTGACCCCTCAACATTATGATCACCATTGGTTGCTCCCATCAGCTCGCTCTGGCGATACGATAAGAGTTGGGAACCCAGTCTCTCTCCGAAATAGACGTCGCGCTTAAAATCGGCCTCGTCTACACGTGGCTGGATATGGAGCTCATAGCATTCGCCGTGATCTCTCTGGTTTTGAGCTTATCGAGCAAAATCTTATAATACAAGCTGAACAAACTATTCGAGGCCCCTTTCGTTCCGCGAGCGTCATGAATGCGAGGACGCAACACAGTTCCAATCCACCTTTTGGCCAGCACGGATGCTCGCCTAGGACTTTAGGATGACTAGCTTTCACGTCTCTGTACTAGATGATGATTAATGTCGGCCTTCCATTTGGTTTTTATGTTTCTATGGAGCCTAACTCTTAAGCAACTCTAAATGAGTTGTTTGTCTTCCGCGACGATTTTCACATCGGTCTGTTTCCTTCAGCTTGCATATAGTGGGTGTACCAAATCCGTTACAGTGGGTCTCTCTCTGAGAGGCTATGTTCGGTCGAGCTGGGTCTTCACGCCAAGTGAGTTTTCAGTTCCTTCAGAGGTTACCAGAATCCGTTACAGAGGGTCTCTTTGGCCTTGTCCTGCGATCTGGGGCCGTCACGAATTTGTGTATCTTGGCAGCTGTGTTGCACGCTGTGGAGGCAATATCATCAGCAAAGAGATTCCCAACTCTCTTTTTGCTTCGGTGCTTGAACGAATCGCAAGGGGATCACCAGGCCCGATGCATCTTGGTGTTGCGATCTTGAACACGTTGGGGCCACCGTGTCCTCTGTGTTTTGGTAGTTGGTTGTCGTAAGTGCTCACGCAAGGGTCACCACACCTCGCATGCTAAAGCTTGTAGTTAATCTTGACGGCAATCGCCAAACACGGTGCTGCGTTCGTGCTCGGCGCCTGGAACACCCCATCTCGCATTCTCGGCTCTACGGTGAGGGGACTTCATCCGAAAAGTGAGATCTTCCGAAGATACGCTGGAGGTATGCCGGATGCCACTTGCGCTAGAGGGCGCAAAAAGCGAAGTGACGTTTCTGTACTAGATACTTTTATGGTGAATAATATTGTGCTTTGCAAAACTTTTGGCAAAACTGATGGTAGGAGATACGTAATATATAGTCCGATATAATTTACAGCTTAGAAATGCATACCCGCCAGCTATCCTAGACAGGATTTATTGCACTACACCATCTCCAAGATAACAAAACATGTCTGAATTGTCGTTTGAAAACGGCAACAATGACCGGCCCTCATTCTATTTGTTGCGCTATCTCATCTTCAGTTTCCCACACATAGATTGTCTCCATGACCTCGAGCTCGTGCGCTCCTACACATGTATAGCACCCCTATTGTGCATGTGTCGGAGCTGCTAGGCCCTTAGCTTCGATTCTATGGTATTCGCGCTATCTACGCGACGGTGTTGTGACGGACAAGTCGGAGCTAAAGGAGACGAATACCAAGTGGCCGAAAAAGGTGTTAAAGTTCGTGGAGGCGTATGTAGAAGATCATACAACGTGTTACATTGACATCTGTGCAAGCTTTCCCCTCCTTAAAACGGCATCTACTTCGACAATTTGCTGCAGCTTCGGCTGGCCTTTCGAGACATAAAGTCGGATTTAGAGGAAAAGTATGGACCTGGCGCTCATAATTGGGAGACGTGCTGCTACCGAATTGAGGGCTCATTTTCTGTAAAAATGTGGTCAACTTCTGTGAACCTTCGGTTGATTACGAAGAGCCGGTCTCTGTGTTAGGGTTGAAGTTGGGAGAAGCGAAGATAACCGAAAATATTAAATTACATTACACATAACTTTTACAAAATTTGGTTGCGCTTTTTTGAATTAACTGGCAGTCGTCAACCCCCCCCTGAAGCCACAAGAAAAGAAAGACCCCATCCCGACCCCCCCAAGCATGGTGCGATTTCGCAGCTCCACACCTTCACCCCCCCTCTACTGATCATTAACATCTCTCTCTGTTTACTTATGCTAGATACCCAACACCGATGTCCCCTCGTATCCAGGTCACGGCAATGTGACGCGTGCGCAACGAAGCACCGCCGAAGTGGACCGAATCAGATCCGGGAAAACGAACGGCAGCTTCACGAGTCTCTCCACGCGAATCGTACGGAGCAGCTTGCTCGCGCAAGCAAAGAGAAGCTGGTCAACTGCCAGCGGCGTTCCAGAACCGCATCAGCCAAGCTTCGCACCGAAGATGGCAGCGCGCTGCATGAAGTGATCGCCGCGATTGAAGAAGCCGACGATGAGCCATCTCCCACCGGCACAGATGACTCCGACTTCGAAGCTGTGGATACTGCAATCACGTCCGACGACGAAGACGACGACGACAAAGATGATGAGGAAATACTGGACAAATACGCCGAAGACAGTGATGACGTGGAGGACGACGCGAAAAGCGGCAGATCTAGTTTTGGTAACCCACCGAAAATAAACCGAAATGTTGCCCGAAAGGCGACTAAACATGATGGTGTACCGGTCTTTTCAGGAAGTTCAAGACAACGTTTGACGCATGGAAGGATTTTCATGAAACCTTCGTAATCTTTCAGCGGGAGACTTTCCCGCAGTTTTCAAAGAGAACAAGCACGTCCGTGGAGCATCGAAACTTACAGATCCAGAAAGCTGCTAGTGCCAATGAGCTGTCAGCCAAAAAGGCGCGTCTGGTGCTTATCGTTTCTTGAAATGATGATAACCGACGCAGTGTGGGACGATTGTCTGTACAGACTACTGCCCTATCTCCGCGTGCGCTATCTGTACAAGGCTATAACTCTCATTGGAAAGTCGATGGCTGTAGTCTAGGAAACATAACGCACTTGTTAATGCATTATACATCGCATTCATCTCCATCCTCCTTGGTACGGTCTCTTTAGGTGTACCAAATTTTGACCACCGAATTTGACCATGAAATGTGCACCACGGCGAAAACGCCCAAGTCACAAAGTTCTGAAATTTAGACTTGTGTTTAAAAGACGATTGCAATGTTTTGTACGTATAATATTTTATCTTCGCTTGGTGTGACGTAATATATTATATTGACAGAGACTACGTCCACAAGCCATAGAGCGGGTGCAGTCTGGGTTTGTACTTCTTCTTCTTTTTGGGAACTCAACAGGCTAGTTAGTAAATTTTGTTTACAGCAGTACAAACCTGTACAAGCCAAACCACTCTATGTGCTCCTTTCGGCCAGCTGCAAAGCTGAATCGAACGAACGCCTCAGCTACCAATGCGTTTTTTACCTCAAATATAACGCTTCCCCTGGCTTGCGCGTTATATTGTGTAGACCACGCATACCGCCCCCACCCCGACATCAGCATTGACGCCGCAAGAAACGAAATATCAAGTTTTTAAAATGAAAACTGCAACTCAATTATGTAGTTAGGTAATACCTACGATAGCAACAGCTTCAGCATGTAGCGGTACCTAAGATAATCTACATCCGAAGGAGCTTCATAACGTTGGAACAAGTAGCTTTCGATAAAGGCTAGCACGAAAACCTCACAGCTTGTGCTATCCATTTGCTGATATACGCGGTTCAATTCGCGGCGCCATCTCTTGTCATGACTCAGAAGAGGGTAGAAGACGTTTTTAAATAAATCGTCCACCTTGGAAATGGTAACATCGCGGTTTCTCGGATCCATGACCGTGTGCGTCCATTTTGTCAAACTTATGCACAGCCCGCACCAGTGATTTTTGTCGATCCAGACCACACCCACAATCTTTTTATTCGTAGATTTCAGTAGTCCGTTTTCATCCAACCAATTCATTATTTGTTCATCATTGTCCATGGCCATCAAATGCGTGCTGAACGTAGCCGCAGTGAGCGCATCCGGAAAGCTATTGGCCTCGAGGCAGATATTATTCAGGACTGCATCCACAGCTGAATCTTCCAGCTCCTGTTTTAGTGCAAATCGAGCACGATCAGTTCTTCGTCGTCTTTTATATTTACGTATTCAACGCAAGTAGCCACATCCTCGGGACTAATCTCCACAATATCTCCAAACAGGGAACTTGAAGAGGCACAACTTAGATCAATTGTATGAATCCACCTTACAATCTGCTCCACGGTTTCAAAGAATTTTTAAATCTATGCCACAAAATCATAGTCTGAAAGTAGTTTCCAGTCAGCTGTGGGAACATAGTGGATTGCTCAAGTTCAAACTTTACCATCACTGAACTTTCGTCCACCTCAGAGTTTGTACGGTTTTTATAGACTTCCATACATTCTTCCACTAGTTTTAGGCTTTTTCAACCCACTCCCGAGGCAGAACCTTTCGACAAAGTCGAGCGTTACGCTCGCTGATTAAACGTGTTGCAGCGGGCACTGCAACACATAAGTAAGGGTGGCCTTCAACTCGAGGAAATTGCTTGAGGGCGGTTCTTTTGGATGCATATGTTTCCCAATCGTGATA
Organism: Phytophthora brassicae; assembly: GCA_024679045.1. Taxonomy (NCBI): domain Eukaryota; phylum Oomycota; class Peronosporomycetes; order Peronosporales; family Peronosporaceae; genus Phytophthora; species Phytophthora brassicae. The sequence continues at coordinate 3,053 of JAIKVB010000540.1, read as the reverse complement.
GGATACCACCTCCTGGTCAAAAACTTGGCTTAATCCATCTAGGTTTACTTCGGCAGGCGGCTCGGCATTTCTGCACGAGAGCTTTAATTTTATCAATTTTCTTGCGGCGGGTAAACTTCCGTTGTTTGACCCTATATTGCTGGCGTCCTGCGCGTTTCAGACCGGATGCCACATACCAAATATGAATGCGTCGGTGAATAGTCTCCTCTAGTGTTTTAAAGGAGAATCATTACGCACGTTCCTAGATCGGCGGGATCATCCATAATGGAGTCACTGTCTGCGTCAATAAAATATCCGGATCTCCGATATCAGGCTCGATAAGGGCGCCAGTATCACTCGTTGTTACCAGGCCCGCTTCAAGTGAAGCAGGACGAGATGATTGAGCCAGCTGAATTGGAATATATTCGCTACTCCGTGCGCTTTGAGAAATTTTGCTAGATCCCTTTTCCTCAGTACATTCCGACTCTTGATACTGGTCACAATTGCTCTGGTCCGTATCACATATATCCTCTCCAACTGCAGTCCCTCCTGAAACTAACTAGTAAATGACTTGCGATTCTGATAACCTTCCATCAGATAGTAATCCAGCGATATTATCTAGTAATTGGTGTGCTTTACGAATATTGGGTCGAATTATACCGATTAACCATATCTGCAATACGTTTTCCTTCGGCAAGGGCTTCGCGGTACTTACCCTTTTGATCCTTGGAACGGGTTGACTGCCGACTCTCGAAAACGCCTTCGGAGTACCCGCTAACTTCAAAGTCTCGCTGGAGAAAACGTTCGAGCATAGTTTGTACTGCCACCTTTCGTCCAGATACCCAAACGGAATGAGTGTCGGACATTTCAGAAGTTTACGTAGGTACATAAGATGTCGACACGGCAGTTTGTGAGCTGTACCAAACATACAATGCGAGATCCAAAGTGAAGTGTCGACTCTGGAGGTAGTTGCCGCACTGGCGACAGCGTATATATTAGTGTTGTGTGCTTTCACGTCATAATAAATTTGTGGATTCACTGCAACATCGTACTGCTCTTTCACGAGATCAAATGTATATTTGATGAATATTTGAGCCACGCGCCTCAAATCTTCACTTGTATGGTGAACGGGGTCGAGCACCTGACCTACTCGGGTCATGGCGGAAGTAAAAGCTTTATGTTTTACCTTTGCCCACCACATCAACGTAGTCACAGTTTCGTCAATCTCTTCGTTTCGATCCACCAAAGTTTTCATTTTTTTGCAATGAAGATTCCAACCGATTGTTCGTCGTATTATCCAAATGTACGACGTTGTCTCTCAAATAAGAGCACCACATCTCGCAGCACTTGTGCCATTTCTCCAAAAATAGACCCAGAAGCAGGTGGAGCTTCTTCACTTTCCAAATCATTCACATTCAGTTCACCCTGTATAAAATTAAAGCACTCTTCGTACTCCTCCTGATATTTCGACTTTACCATTAGGCTCACCATTGGCTTAAGCCGTGCCCGTTGAATTGCGTCCAGTCCATACTCGGCTCGGCTAATGCGCTCTTGAATATATTTCACAGCATGAAACTGGCATAAAAGAATTCTAGCGTTGGGAAGCTCCGATTTGAAAACTCCAATTTCAGTGAAGTCCTTGTCGACTACGACACAGCGAATTTGAGACCACGATGGATTGCTGCTCTTGAACTATGTAATAGCGCGGCGTAGCGTATCAGCTCGTTCATCGGTGATCAAGAGGTGCTAAAATAATAGATAACAACAGAATGGCGTTAGAAACAACTATCGTAACGGAGTTGTTTCATTATAGGCTTGTACGAATCTGTACAAATGAGTTCAGCTCCTTACAAACTTGTACAATTTCTAAACACTAGTGGAAAACAATTTGACAGTGCTTTACAAATCATAGTGCTGAATTTCGTACCTGAACATGCTATCCGTTGCCAAACGCATGATGCACCATGAATGAAGATAGCTTGTAATGCTCAGAATTGGTTCCGTGTGTGGCATCCACAAGCAAAACTTCTGGAAAACTTGCAAATAGAGACCTCATGTGCGAGGTCTGAAATGTAATACAGCAAGCAATATTCTAAGAATAACATAACAACAGTTAGCATGTTAACAGGGTCGTAACATAATATTCTGTACTCCAGTACCTTATCTCCAACGCGATCCATGTCCACATGCGCAACACCGTACGGCTCGTCGTTGCAGAAACGATCGAGAGTTTCGGATAATCTTTCCGAAACTGTAAGTCCACCTTTCTCTTTGTTTTTCAATCTGCTCATCCGATTGTGGACATCCAACATGCTTGGTTCGGACTCCGTGTTCAAATGTATTTGATAATCTTCTTCCTTGATACACCAATTTTCATGCTTGCCCACTTCCTCGAGACGATCAGTGTCCAGACACAACCGGTTTCTTGGAATTTGCGCAAACTCGTCATTTCCTACGCGGTGGTTGTGCTGATGGTCATGCTGTGAGATCACAAGAGAATATTTGTCTCCGTCTCGTTTGAGCAAAACGTTTAGCTACCCGTGAGTTAGTACTTGTCAAGATTCGAAATAAATTGTTAGACAAATAAGACATACCTTGTCTGGACACTCTATTGGTCGAACTTTGCTGCGCCAGCGCTAATTCTCTCCACGGGACCTCGGATTCCCGGCGTGCGTGCACACGTAGCAAACAAAGTAGTGCAGGAATGTGTTGTCCAGAAGATGCACGGAATCTGGCGCATCTAGTCCGCCCTGGGAGTAACTTATCTTGATCCTCTTGTTCCGGTCTTCTAGAGACATAGACGACCGTTTGTAGAAGGTCTAGACAAGAAAAAGTGAGATATAGCCAATTCCACATCTTCCTTTATACAAACTATACCTGCAGGGTCCGGTCTGAATAGGTTTTAAGGAATTCCTGGAATTGATTCCAGGTGTCGAACGTCTTCCCGAGAAGACTGGGAGTGGCTACTCCATTCTGTCGTTTCGCGTCTCCATATTTTTCGCTTCCGTCGCTCTCCATTTCTGCATCAGATATACGTTCTGAGTCTTCGGTCTGCGTTCGCATGCTGCTTCGGG
>JAIKVB010000539.1:0-23783 GCA_024679045.1 Phytophthora brassicae | reverse complement strand
CTCAAGACAACAAGCTTCACAACAAAGTAGCATTCGCCACTTAAAACTTAGTTTTGAAAAAGAAATCGCCGATTTAGAGAACTGTTAATTCTTTAACGGACCGGAGAAGGAAAGTGCTGATAAGGTTAAGTACGTGAAGTAGTAACATGTAAGGTTTTAATAGTTTTTAAATATTAGTTATTATGATTATTTATCATAAATAATAAATAAATATGTTTATTATGCTCGCCGATAACCTACAATAATTAGAGCATTTCCACCCGCATTTAGAGCATTAAGAGGATACCGGTAATATTTTATTGTACCCCTATTGTGCAACGTTGTCACCAGTTCTTTCTCCAGGATTAGAGTTGCCCGTTCAGGGAGCTGAAAACCCGGCAAATTTGGTCGCGAGTTCTGAACCAGACGTCGACCAATAACTAGCACGCAGGACCGCGACAGCGACATCAAGCACAGCAGCAAGCAACAGAAATGTCGGGACCGCTGGGAAGAATCATTGCGCAGGTTGTTGTCATGGGCGCAGGCATCGTGTCCAAGGCCTTCGTGCAGGCATACCAACAGGCTGTGCACAATGCGCGCTCGGGAAATGCCGGCGCCATGGCGGCCAAGACGGTGGTGCGCAAGAATCAAATGCCGCAGCAGCAGGCGCGCGAGATTCTAAACTTCCCCACGAGCGGCGAGCTGCCGTCCTCTGAGGAAATTCAAAAGCAATTCACAAGGTACTTTGAGGCGAACGACCCAGCAAAGGGTGGCTCCTTCTACCTGCAGTCCAAGATTTTCCGGGCCAAGGAGGCGTTAGAGCGCAAAGACCCGGAGGAAGAAACGCCGCCAAAAGGCAAAGCAGAGGACAAGTAGATTGTATAGCGTGGTGTGAGGATGTTGATTGTCCAAGGTAGTCGCTTTTTGACGCGCCGACCGACTGAGACGTCAACCGCTCGCGGAGCTAGACTGGGATAGGAAGTTACTGTTTTACGTAGCTGGGCCTCCTCTTCGTCGCTCGGACGTGGGGCAGAGGCTGGCGTCCTGCATACAGCTTTCTCTATAATATACTATCGAGACGCCTTGGCCTGGGCTACATGTACATGTGCAGTCCCATCATGCCATGGCAAGATTATTTTCGCATTTGGTTGGCTGAAAATAATTGTAACGTTCGTCATTCCTAATTTCGCGGATAGAATTAAGAAGACGAGATGGTGCTAACGATTGTGCGCAAGAGTGGCGCGTTAATGGGAGTGGCAGTTCGCAGCGGTGCGGCGGCCTTTGGCACCGCTGGACGCGTGACGTTCGAGCAGCTCACGGCTGATGCCGATGCCGAGCAGCTGAAGTTCATGAAAGAGCAGATCGTGCAGGTGGACGAGCAAGACACAGTTCTTGGCCCCATCAGCAAGAAAGATGGTAACGAGACTGACAGGCTCTGTGTTGTTGCAGGGATTCGTTGACTGACAAAGTTGTGTGAATTGCTACATTGATTCGGAAAGCGCACATTCACGACGGCGTTCTGCACCGCGCCTTCAGCGTTTTTGTCTTCAACTCGAAGAACGAGCTGCTGATCCAGAAGCGAGCGAGCGAGAAGATCACGTTCCCTGGGTTTTGGGCCAACACATGCTGCAGGTAAAGCAGTGCTGCCGCAACATGAAGCTCGGCTCCTTGTCCCTATCCGACGTGAGATCCTGACTGACGCTCGCTGTGCCGATTTTGTGCAGTCACCCGCTTTTCACGGAAGGAGAGCTTGAAGATGACTCTGGTGTGAAGCGTGCGGCCATCCGCAAGCTGGAGCATGAACTTGGCATTCCGACTACCACTTTCGCGATTAAGGACTTGGCTTACGTCTCCACGGTGATGTACAAGGTAACTTGTTGTATGACTACTTTCCGGTCGTGCAAATTGCTAATGCTTCGGTTCTCCATATACTCAGGCTGCGTCAGATGAGAACTGGACGGAGTACGAGATGGATCATATTCTCTTTGCCCGAGGTGAGGTGTCATTGGACAACGTAAACGAGAACGAGGTGGAACAGGTAGAATTCATTGCTCGTGATAATCTGCCGGCGCTCCTGAATGATACCACGCGCAAGCTCTCGCCATGGTTCCATCTCATCGGCTCAAACCTGCTGCCGCAATGGTGGGACAACCTGGATGCTGTGGTGGCGAAGGACAGCACGGACCGCCAAATCCACGACTACCGCTAGACAGTCACATGTCCAAGCCGAGATCAATACCCTTGCCATTATAGATCAAGCACACAACAACTGCAAAGTGTGCATTTCAATCTCCATACATCATAAACAAAACGAATGTGAGTTTTTGGTTACTACTGTAGTATATTGTTTGTGCTGGATTAGCTTGAAGCTTCACTGCGGCCTGTCGGGGCCAGCTTGGAGAGACTAGCCCCAATACTCGAGAAGAACGAGCCGATCGAGTACTTTGAAAACTGCGACATACGTAATGACGCACTACCCAAGTAGTCTCCGTTCTTGTCCGTGCCAGTCCACCCTACGTAGATTGTGAGGTCGCATTGTGCAGTTGTGTTTGTACTCGTTGCATTGCTGCCAGTGCTGCTGGCATCTCCGACGTCAATGCCCACACCTGTCGAGTTAGATGAGCCCAAGCAGCTACCATGGGGGGTGTAACACGTTTTGCCTTGCCCACTCAGCCGCCCCGTTGCTGATTCTTCAGGCTTCGAGTACAGGTTGTAGTCACACATTTCTGTTTTACAAAAGTAGCAGCCGTCGTCCCAGCTCACGCCTTGGACAGCACCCTTCTTCACGGATATGATGGCGGTCATGTACGGAGAGATGCGGCCTGTAGAGGCTGAGGAGTAGAGCTTGTAATTGGTCCGGTACTTGAGACTTGACACGGCTAGAAATGCACCTGAGGGGTTTGCACCAATACGGGTATCGTTCCAGGCTGCGCAGGACATTTGTAAAACAAGTAAGATATATGATATATAGCGCACAGGGAGCTCTTCTGCGTCGCTTTCAGCTTATATAGGACTCACAGTCACTAATGCGTAATACGGTAAACTTGTCGGCAACAGGTGTGAACAGCGTGCGATACTGGTTGTTCACATTGACGCAGACGTATGTGACAGTGCCTTTCTCGACGAGCGGCACTGGGTGTGACGGAGAGCAAATGCTCGATACGTTGGTCTGGATGGCTTGGACCGTCAGCAATTTCGTCGCTACGGCCCACCCGAACAGCAACAATTGCAAAGCCATCACGCTGTTTCTGCTGCACGGACGTTCTGCCTACACGTTGCAGCTTTCACTAGTACAAGTGCCAAATGCTCCGCAGAGAGGAGTTTCGTCTTCGTTGTCTTTTCTTGACATATCCTGCTCCAAATAGCGAAACGACCGGGCAAAGCCATAATTGACAGCCTTTTTTGAGCAGCACCGAAATGGAACACACATTTGTAGCATAATGCGGAGATTGCATTGCGTGCAGGAATCGCTTGACCATTTTGCTTTGACGACCTCACCGATCAACCGCCAACCACTGGCGGCGTACGTTCCGTACCTCTGACCTTTACTCATCGTCGTTCCGGAATGCTTCAACCGCCGCGACTGGGGTCCAAGCACCAACCATACCGGCGCGATAGGGGTGACAGTGCTGCAAATTATTAGATGCAATTGTGATGCTCGGCAGCGAAATTACAGCACAGCTCGTGCACTGCACGGTGCAGCAGAACAACTTATTCACATGTCAACAAGACCGCAAGACTGCAAATCCTTGCCAGAATCAGGCGGTTATAAAAATCGGCCTCTGTTTTAAACATTACCGATATTGTTCTTTTGAAGTAGCGCTAAAAACAACGGTTATGAAACTACTCGGAAGATGTGGCAATACAGTCACCAAAACGGGTTGACTGATCAGTTTTTGTTGCTGCTTCTTCGAGAGCCACACGCGGCGAGGAAGGTGGACACTTCACGAGTGAATCAGCGCTATTTTTCTCAGCGGAGACAAGGCCCCCAGACTCTGGGTCAGAGTGATGCGTTGCATGTCAAAGATAGAACCATATGGTCCGTTACAACCTAACTGCCATGCGTGTAGTGCACATCAAACCTATGGTTGTGACTAGCATGCAACTACGGAGTCATGTGTGCTACACACTAATGTATCCATGAACGGGTCGATTGTCAGCGCCCCGACATAATAGTCGTGCTTCGAAATTAGTCATGCTTCTGCCCTTTTTCGTGTCACCTCATCCGACAAAAAAATATTAAAGAACTCAAAAGAGCGTAAATACGGTGGATTTGAGTATATCACGGCAAGCCGAAGCAAATCATGGTCTTGCATTACACAACAAACAAGAAGTGTTGTAGCAAAAGCTGATTAAAAGTTCGGTTTGTGCCAAGAAAAATCGTAAACCATTATTAGTCATGGCACGACTAATTAGAGTGAACGGTGTAACTCTTAATCACAACTTCTTTTACTGTCTTCCCCACAAGTCTTCTTCTCTCCAAGCCTTCCAGGTCACACCTTAATATTGCACAAGTGCTATTAATACATGTAACGTTACCAGCAGATTTTTACGGCATATCATTCTTGAGCACGGTTATGGCAAGCCAGAACGTACCAGGTATTACCAAAAGAATGGTACATGTAATACAAGCCTCGTATCATTTGCTGCCGTCACAGTTCAGTACGGTAATGTACTCGAATATACATTTACGGTACCGGTAGTACCGGCGGTACATGCACCCATACCGGTACAACTTGTACCAAAATAAAGCCGCCACGGTACTTTGAAAAGCCGAATATAAAGCCGCGATAAAGCCGAAAGCCAATTAGTATACACGCGGTATGATGGGAATGTGTATACCAGATTGTATACCGTCTGCGACTGTGCCGGTTTTGTTCGGATACGAAAAGCAGTGTCCAAATTTATAAAGCCGCGGCTTTATAAAATACCGGTAAAGCCGAATAGCCGATCGGCTTTAAAATCGATAAAGCCGAAAAGCCGAAATAAAGCCGCGGCTAAATCCAACACTTGTACAAGGTCTCCCGGAAGATGGGAAATCAGGGTGCTTGGACTCCAACTTGAAGGGCGCGCAATCCCTGCGATCGTGCAGCAATGATTACCCTGAGAAAGGTGCATGTGTGACGTGTGGAGAGTTTTGTTAGGTGAAACCTGGATGTCTCCAGCTTGACTGGGGCTCGACAACGAGGCAGGCCATAAGTCCTTTGTCCGTAGACACAGCACCCATAAACTCGAGTTCCCCACCGAAGCAACTTCCACATGAGCGCCTTCTTCCCCGTCATCTCGGCCTTGAACCCAACTGCCATGGCGAAACAGACGCCTTCTCATGCGGCGCGTTTTTCCGCACTTGCCACCTCGGCTGCCAAGTGGGATGCTCGCCTCTCACACGACCCCGTTCACGACAATAAGTTCTACGGCAAATGCATGGTCGGCGGCATTTTGTCGTGCGGCATCACGCACACTGCCATTACTCCTCTGGATGTGGTCAAGTGCAACATGCAGGTCAACCCAGCCAAGTACAAGAGTTTGGTGTCTGGTATCAAGACAATCGCCGCGGAGGAGGGAGTCAGTGCCCTCTACAAGGGCTGGGCCCCGACCGCCCTCGGCTACTCGATGCAGGGTATGTGCAAATTCGGCTTCTATGATGTGTTCAAGGACATGTACTCAACGATGGCCGGAGAAGAGAACGCTTTCAAATATCGTGGCGCCATTTACCTGGCTGGCTCGGCTTCGGCCGAATTTTTTGCTGATATGCTGCTGTGTCCCATGGAGATGGTTAAGGTGAAGGTGCAGACGTCCCCTGCTGACACGTTCCCTACCAAGCTGTCACCGGCAATTGCCGCCATGAAGGCTAACCCGGAGACCCGCTTCCCGTTCGGCTCGCTGGTGCCGGTGTGGTCGCGTCAGATCCCGTACACGATGGCCAAGTTCTTCTTCTTTGAGAAGGTCGTGGAGGCCTTCTACACCCACGTGTTCACGGAGCCCAAAGACTCTTACCCCCAAAGCACCCAGCTCGGCGTCACCTTCGCCTCGGGTTACCTGGCTGGTATCATTTGCGCCATTGTGTCGCACCCGGCTGACTCAGTGGTCTCCCTTATGGGCAAGCCTGCTAACAAGGGCAAGGGATTTGGTCAAATTGTTAGTGAGACTGGCATGCTCAATATTGCCACAAAAGGACTTGCCACGCGTATCGTTATGATCGGTACACTCACGGGTGCACAGTGGTGGATCTACGACACATTTAAGACGGCCATGGGCATGGGTACGACCGGTGGCGCCGTGAAGAGCCAATAGAGATAACGGTTGAGATTCCATCTGCACTCAAAAGATGGACCGTCCTAAAAAATAGTTTTTAACCTAATAAAAAGGACACTTTGTACGTTTAAAACTCCTGCCGTTTGGACCTCACGTTTTTTTCGCCCAGTTTGTTTGGGCAAATTTGACGTCATTCTCCATCCACCCGTCGAGCTCGCAGCCGCATCTTAAAAATGAGCGCTTTTTTTCCCGTGATCTCTTCGCTGAACCCGGCTGTGCCGTCCGTGGCTGCCCCGAAGACCCGCCCGACCTCGGTCCTGGCCACGTCGGCTGCTAAGTGGGACGCGCGCCTCTCGCACAACCCGATCCACGACAACGCCTACTACGGCAAGTGCATGATCGCCGGCATTCTGTCGTGCGGTCTCACGCACACGGGCATCACCCCCCTGGATGTAGTCAAGTGCAACATGCAGGTGAACCCGGCCAAGTACAGCGGCCTGCTTCCCGGCCTCAAGACCATTGCCGCGGAGGAGGGCGCCGGCGCTCTGTTCAAGGGCTGGGCCCCTACGGCCATCGGCTACTCGATGCAGGGACTGTGCAAGTTCGGCTTGTACGAGTTCTTCAAGGACACGTACTCGACGATGGCCGGTGAGGAGAACGCCTTCAAGTACCGTGGCGCCATCTACCTGGCTGGCTCGGCCTCGGCCGAGTTCTTCGCCGACATGGCCCTCTGCCCCATGGAGATGGTCAAGGTGAAGGTGCAGACGTCACCTGCCGGCACGTTCCCCGTGGAATTCGGTGCCGCTGTGGCCGCCATGAAGGCGAATTCAGCGGAGACCCGCTTCCCATTCGGCTCGCTGGTGCCGCTGTGGTCGCGTCAGATCCCGTACACGATGGCCAAGTTCTTCTTCTTTGAGAAGGTCGTGGAGGCCTTCTACACCCACGTGTTCACGGAGCCCAAGAGCTCGTACCCCAAGAGCACTCAGCTCGGTGTCACATTCGCCTCGGGTTACCTGGCTGGTGTTATCTGCGCCATTGTGTCGCACCCCGCCGACTCAGTGGTCTCCCTCATGGGCAAGACGGAGAACAAGGGCAAGGGCTTTGGCCAGATTGCTAGCGAGACCGGCCTAGTCAACCTGGCCACCAAGGGACTTGGCACGCGCATCATTATGATCGGTACCCTTACGGGCGCACAGTGGTGGATCTACGACACGTTCAAGACGGTCATGGGTATGGGCACGTCTGGTGGCGCTGCCCCCAAGAAGTAAGTTAACGTGCTTCTTGTCTGAAGACGTGGGTGACTCACATGCGGTTCCTGTGGTGACGAGCGTAGCTTGTGAAGGAGTAGCTATTTGTGCTCGCCCGACGGTGCCAAGAGAAGCCCGACGGATGGAGGAGAATGTATTCAGTCTTCGAAATTCTTTAGAACGTGCTCGCGTAAGGTGATGTATTGGAAGCAAATGGACACGAATTTAACCATCTGCAACTAAGAAACCTTGCATTTAAAAAAGCTCTCGTTTGTGTTTACCTCAACTGCCTGTTTGCTCACTTGTGATCAGTGTGCGTGTGGCGCTTGGCACTCATATCTTTCCATTCGCCACCCCGAACGCTTTTGCTAGCGTGGAGACCACACGAAATCTGCGCATATTTGCATCACAGAGTTTCGGACAACCTGAGAGCGCGCTCTGCCTAACTCCAATTCCGCGGGGTCGTCCTACGAATGCTCCGAACGAGCTCACGCAACTGAAATATATTCAGGTGTCTACAACGGGTCTACGAAAAGAAGAGCGTATGCACGGCCATGACGACGAGCGCGCTGGCCACATATTCGCTCTTGCGCTCTCCGATGCGCGAAGCCTTCCAGCAGAGACCGCCGAGCCCTTCGTGCTTTCCTGGAAGCTGACCACGGTCGAAAAGCGTGGGGAACTTCATCTTAATGTAGGTGCAGGTGCAGATGAAGAGCAGGATGACCGTGAGCAACCCTTGAAGGCTAAAGAGCGCCGACTACATGACACAGAGCATATTCCACAACGTCAGTTTTCGTTACATGTCATCGGTGCCGATCATCGCTCGGTCATCGCTCCCTCGCGACACTTGACCACGGTCTTACCATTTTGACTTGAGGGGGGATGCAATCAGTTGTGAATGATTCGTCAGATCTGATTAGCGGGTTTGAGAGGTAAAGATGCAAAACAGCCGCACATTTTACTGTCGACAGTCAGATTTTGTCCACGGACCACCAAAATAGTTGTGTGTACCACGTAGGAGGGACAACCTGTCAAAAAATTGACTAGAAGAAACAGAATAGCAGGATGGGCGAGATGCTAGTAAACAAATAGCCCGAGGTTTTTTTGCGCGAGGCTAAACTCGACTCGGCACGGCTGATGTGCGGCTGGGGGGACTCGCTCCAGCCGCCTCACACGCACACAGACACGGAAGACGTGAGAGTTAGCTGAGCACGATGATGAACCGCGCCAAGTTGCTGCAACGCGCCGCCAAGGTTCGTAAATGACCGTGCCGTGGACTCTTGCGGAGCATGCTATGCGATAGCGTTGACGCTTCTGCAGTCACCCGCTTGCATTAAAGCACAGAGCAGGCGGCTGGACCACCAAAATGACATTTCGGATTCTAATGCTGTTCCGTGCCTTTACAATTTATTTTTTTCTGTGCAGGTGGGCGCTGGCGCTCTGCTGGGTGGATCAGTGCTGTCGGGCGTCACTGCATTCAGCAGCGACCAAATCGAGGCGCTAAACTACGGCTTCGACCACCAGGGCCCGCTGTCGTCGTTCGACTACGCAAGTGTGCGTCGTGGATACCAGGTCTACCGTGAAGTGTGCGCATCATGCCACAGCCTGGACCGGATCTGCTTCCGTAACCTGGTCGGTGTAACCCACACGGAGGATGAGCTTAAGGACATTGCGGCCGATGTTGATGTTGTTGACGGCCCCAACGATGAGGGTGAAATGTTTGACCGTCCCGGCAAGCTGTCGGACCCGCTTCCCCGACCTTACGCGAACGACGAGGCTGCTGCCGCCGCTAACAATGGCGCCATTCCCCCTGATCTTTCCCTGATTGTCAAGTCTCGCCATGCTGGCGCTGACTACCTCTTCGCACTGCTGACGGGGTATGTGGATCCGCCTGAGGGCATGGAACTGCTGCCGGGTCTGTACTACAACCCATACTTCGGTGGCGGTGCTATTGCCATGGAGCGCCAGCTGCAGGACGGCCAAATCGAGTACGAGGACGGCACGCCGTGCACGACCTCTCAGATGGCCAAGGATGTGTCTGTCTTCCTCGCGTGGGCTGCTGAGCCGGAGCACGATGTGCGGAAGAAGCAGGGCATGCAGGTGACCCTCGCTCTGGTGGCGCTGTGCGCACTGACGGGTTACTACAAGCGCCTTAAATGGGCACCGCTCAAGACCCGTAAAATCACTTACACCAAGTAAGCTGGAAACAAGGACCGACACACGTGGCGAAGAGTTGGTTGATGCAATGATATGGTAGAGCAGAGCAGGTGTCGGGGACTTTTCTGGATTAGGTTGGCCAGACGAAAGAGAATGTTTGAGCAGCTACTCTTGCTTTTGTCCCTCATGCGAGTGAGCGAGAGAGGAGGTAGACAAACTGGCAGGCAGCGCATGATGCATGAAGTGACCGACCGTCGACAGTAATAAAGGAGCGAGAGGCGTGTTAGTCCTTTCATTCAGCACCAGAACTTGAAAAACTTGAAAAAAATACACAGAAACGAAGGCATACAGTACAAGAACACATTCGTGCTAAATTGACATTGCTAGTAGTCACTTGCCGTGCCACACTTGACAAGGTCACACCAGGATTGTTTGCTACTGATTGGTGTACGTCACATTGAGTTCAGTTTCAGCCAATCGAAGAATTGCTTGATTATGTTTTTCGAATGGCTGGTGGGGGCTTTGTGCCTTTTCACCGTGTCAATTGGTCCGTCGCTGGATAATCATCACCACCGCGTCTGCAGACATACATACACAGAGACAGCATGGTCAAGACTTCTAAGGTTATCCGCGTGGGCCAGGACGCACCGCACCAGGTACGAAATTCGTCTACCATCTCAATGCGCTTTGTTGCAAACTCATCTTGTGTGCATTTTTGCAAACAAACAGCCCGATGTCGAGAGCGAGACCAGTTACAGCTTCGTGGAGCAGTCCAAGCGCCAGATGAAGGTTAAGATTCAGAGCCTCACCGACGACGAGATCGTGTTCGACCTGATTGGTGTGGATGCTGCCATAGCCAATGCGCTGCGCCGTATTCTGCTGTCCGAGGTCCCCACTATGGCAATCGAGCACGTGTACATCTGGAACAACTCGTCCATCATTCAGGATGAAGTACTCGCTCATCGCTTGGGCCTTGTACCGCTGAAGGTGGACCCGCGTGAGTTCCAGGCTTTTCCGGATAATGAAGAGGCCGAGGCCACTGACGAGAACACCATCGTGTTCAAGCTTGATGTTACCTGCAAATACGACCCGGATCACCCGAAGGACCCGACCAAGGCGATTAACTCTTCCGGTACGCTCTACATATTAATTAATTATGGCTGCATTGATTGCTCTGCTGACGCCTGTTGCATTCTTTTTGTGAACTTTTAGTTTACTCGCGTGACCTCGAATGGGTGCCGCAGGGCAACCAGGAGGAGCGTTTTGGCTCAATTCGTCCGGTACACGAAGACATTTTAATTGCAAAGCTGCGACCTGGTCAGAGTATTGCGCTAGAGGCTCACTGCCGGAAGGGTGTGGGTAAGGACCATGCCAAGTTCTCCCCTGTGGCTACTGCGTCGTACCGCTTAATGCCCAAGGTGGAGCTTACGGAGAAGGTGGAAGGTGCTGATGCGAAACACTTGCTTCAGGAGTGTCAAGTTGGCCTGTTCGATATTGAGGATATTGGTGGTGTCCCTACGGCCGTGGTGAAGGACGAGCGTGCCTGTACCATGTGCCGGAATTGCATCCGTGAACCTGGCTGGAACGAGAAGATCCGGCTCGGACGCCAAAGCGACCACTTCATCTTTAGCATCGAATCTGTAGGCATGATGAAAGCCGAGGAGTTGCTGCCGGAGGCTTTAGGTGTGCTTGCTGAGAAGTGCAATATCGCATTAGAGTCATTCACACAGGTGTACGAGGAGGATGAGGAAATGGTCGAGGAGGAAGAAGAGTAGACTGATAGATTGTGTGAAGCTGAAAACTTCCGCGACTGAATATACCCCGTGCATACTATTACTCTCTTTAGTTTTAAAGAGCTTCCTATCGGTTGTCATGTATCGTTAGAAACCTCACAGGTTCGCATTCGAGCGGAAGCCTCAGGGATTTTGAATAGCGTCGCCTTGTTCATAAGTTGACTGCCGCACCCTGAGTTGCTGTGTTCCCGTTGTTTCTTGTTTGCGACAGCAGCAGCCGAGGGGAGCCCAGGTTTGAAGCTCTTTTCTTGCGAAATATCGACTAGTTCTCCTGATTGAGGAAGACGGATGCGGCGCGGATGCCTACGAAAACGAGGGCGATTTTGGACAGGTCCCAGACCACAGCCTTCAACTGCTTACTTGTGTCCACCTGCGGTTTCTTCTTCTTGAGCATGAACATCTTGACGGACGCTAAGGAAACGAAGGTGGGCGGCTACGGCGGAGCTTATGGGAAATGGCTGGGATGACAGGCGGCGCTGAGCGCCACACCACCTATACATATTACCGGGGTTATGGGATATACCCATCGTATCGCATGGTTGCAGTCGCTGACCAAATTTATTACTTAATAAGTAATAGATACCGGTAGGCGCCAAACTGTAATATACCGGTAGGTACTGTAGCCTTGGAGCCGACGTTCATCACAGTCGTTTCCAGGACGAATATACTATTAATAGTACATCGGCCCAGGGACTCAGGGATTTAGTCAAATGGTGAGCTGGAAGCTAGGAATGAGGCAAGCGACGGACTTCGTTTACCAAGCATGGAGTGGAATGAACGTGGGACACAAATGCTCTTTTTCGGAAAAGCGACTTCTGCAACTTCACAGCTTTATGAAACAGGAAAAACAATTAGTTTTTAAACGCTGGCTACGAGTGGCGGCGGTGGTGATTTGGACACCAGTCCCTTGTCTCATGGCTGCACTGCTGTCCGAAATTTTGCCATTGGCTCCACCCTCGGCAGGACCAAAAGCAAATGTCGTTTTCTGGGTGCGCTCGTGGTTTGTGCAATCGTGTTTTACTTACGCGCTTCTCGTGGGGCTGGTTCATTGTATTCCAGTCCTACCTCAACAATTTATGGCGCTTATTCCTCTTTCGTTGCTCGTATCAGTGGCGTACACGGCAACGCACTTCGTCACAGCTTCTACGCTCGGGTTCCCTGTGCCATTTTCAAATCTTGTTCTTGCCGCCCCTTGGTTCGCTCTCACCATTATTGCTTTGTGGATTTACATCGGGCGGGATTGCCGTTCGAGCTCGCTGGTTCTTGACCAGCTCAAAAAATTCGCTTTTGTCGTTTGTGCTACATCCAGCCTAGCTATCATCTACCCGCTCTTTTACTACGCGTTTCTGATAGCGAAAAGCTATCCACATACCCAGATCGTGCTAACTGTACTGGTGCTACCAACTATCAAGCTTCTGGAGAAACTACTTCTGCATCGACTGACCTGCCATATTCCTGATCTGCAGCCAGCCTACATTGCATTCAACGTTGAAGTCTTTAACGCACTCTTCATTTCGAGCTGTATGCGCAATGCAACATCAATTACGGTTACAGTTTGTCTAATGGTTGTGGATTTCTTGAGCTCCAGCGCAGCGCTCTACGGACTACGCAATTTCATGGCACAGGTCGACGAAATGAACGCAAAAATGAGCTCTTCATTAATGCGTGGGGATATGTTGGACATAGCTGCATATATTATATCATCTCAGGCTGCAGAGACTCTAGCGTACAATGTCAGCGAGGTTGTGCCGGAGCGAAAACAGAACAAACTCTCAGCCACCGTAGCGCCTTTATTCGATATGACTTCGAGTACGAGATTTCCCCAAAGAAACGCCATGGATGGTAAATTTGTTTTTAAGGCAGGTAGCGTGGCAGCTCTTCCAGTTTTGCCATCAAAGCCGCCATTTGAAAGTGACATGTCGACCAACACTACAGCACAATTATCAA
Organism: Phytophthora brassicae; assembly: GCA_024679045.1. Taxonomy (NCBI): domain Eukaryota; phylum Oomycota; class Peronosporomycetes; order Peronosporales; family Peronosporaceae; genus Phytophthora; species Phytophthora brassicae. The sequence goes on along the minus strand of JAIKVB010000539.1, from coordinate 10,405 downwards.
CACTTACGGCTCCTTCATCTGAGTTGCTTAGGGTGGCAAGGAAGGCAACTCAGATGAATGATACGGTATCGATGGAAATGATTACGCATCTTTCACCTGAAGAACAGCGAGATTTTGTTGTTGAAGCAAGGCGCGTGTTGAGCCGCGTCGAAACTATGTTGATTATCGAGTATACCGAAGTCATCGTTCCCATTTTTTACGGTAAGTTGACCCCTTGTTCGAGCAATGAGTACTGCTGATAACGGCTTTGTGGAAACAGCGATCTACTTTAGTGCGGTATATTACCTCCCAAACCGGGTGTATTTCCCGTATTTGCACGACCTATCCGAGACTGAGCTCGCTAGTACAATTCGTAGTGTTCTTCTGTATGGAATGTTGCAGCTACTGTCATTCATCTTGCTGGCTTATGCTCTGTCCCAGCATTTCCAGCTTATACCAAGTGGACAGCTTCATTTTGTCTTGCTAAGAGAAGGCAAACTCGTGCAGTCACTACTCACACTGTGGGTTATGTACGTACTGCAAACGCCACTCGAACACGTTGGTATGTGCAAAGTTCTAATACCAATTGTATCATCACCATAACTATAACGTATGCGATCCTTGTTGAATAGGCACCGACTACACCTTCAAGTTTGAATGGCTCAATAACATTAGACAGTAGCTCACTCACAAGGCACATACATACTTCGAAATATATGGTATTTGCACCTTGCGCGTTCGATGACTTAAATATTTCTGGCATGGCGTTAGCGAAACTTGTACAGCTAGTTGCACTACAACAACTCTTGATCCATAACTCCCCAAACTATGAACATAATAGCCTGCTTACATGTAGGTCTGCAATATTCATTGCCTTTTACTCAACACTATCCGTAAATCGTAAATAAGCCAGAATATAAAGTGACTTTGGACGCTCCGAATTCATAATGCGTCACAAACCACTCTATTGTCCCTGGAGCGAGTTGCCATGTCCGACTTACCACGATCGGTAGTATAGACAGCGCGAATGTCAGCAATGTTATGCTTTGGAGTACACTCGAGCTCGCAAGAATACTTCGATGTAGTACAACAAACAGCCATGATTTGACGGGACAGAGGTCCATGAAATGCCAAGGACAATGCCCAAAAATGAGCGTCACAAGTTTGTAGAAAAATAACGGTTGGGGTGAGTACTGAGCGCCGTTTGGTCCAAGCTTCAACCAGCAACATGGTTTCAGTCCAAGCGGTGCTGGATACCTACAAGTGCATGGGTACACTTTTCTTCTTCACAATTCAAGTCTAGCAAAAGAAGACGAAAGCTTCATAAAAGAAAATGAATAACGTGAAACCTCATGCGGCGTGGGCGTTATTTCTTCTTCTCGCTACCCTGCAAGTCACCCCGGTAACTGCACAGTCGTGTGCGGCCGAAAGCTCGACGCTGTCGTCGTCTTGTGGTGGAATGTGCGACTCGTACCAGCCCTGCCTCATCTACAATGTGTCGGACAGCGCAAGTTGCAACAGCTGCGTGACCGACGCCGCAGCCGAGTGTAACTACGTGTGCTATAATATCCACCGCGATGATCCAACAGACCAATCACTTTTCGTCTTCTTCATCACCTACGGCTCGTACCAGAGCGAGGAGGAACTAGCGGCGAGAGCCGAGAATCCCGAGTATGAGACTACTCTGAAAAGCCTTTCGGACAACACAAGCTCTTACGCATGGGCCAGCAACAACATTATCACGCGGATCGATGCACTCGACTTGCCCTCCGCCACAAAATCAGTGTAGGTTCATATAAAGAAGATATAATGGCGGTGCTTGGGACTACCGGTAACGATACATTTGCGTGATTGGCTACTCTAGGGTCCTGGCAGGAGGCACCAACTTGGATTACTCGTTGAAGTCCAAGGTGGTAAGCTTGGAGCTCGCAGATGATTTGCTGACTTCTCAGTCACAAGTGACAAAGGTTTGGCTGCTGAGTATAAATCTTAAAGAGCAGATTGATACCGTCCGAGACCTCCTTCCGTTCTCGATCACCTACCTTAATCTTGCGAATACGCTGTTGGAAGAGTTCCCCACGGAGCTGCTGTCGCTACCATCGATATCCTCATTGTAAGTAAAACGGGGGGGGTCCGTGTATTCATAATCCGCGTATCAAATTAACCAAGCACAACTTGATTAATGGCAGATATCTCAACATGAACTACATTACGGCTGTAAACTCTTCAATCAGCTCTTCCAAGATCACAAACCTGTAAGCTTATGCCTCAACGTTGTTGAATTCCCTGACTGGTCTTAATGCCGTTATATTTTTGCAATGCACTGTCGTCCAGCGGGCTGTCGGTGAATGGCATGAACTCTTTCGAAGGACAATTTCCGAACCTGGCTGTTCTGTAAGTTCTTGCGCCTGGCACGCTCTATTTGATGAATTTATCAAATCAAGTGTTTACTGTTCTTCTTGATTGCACCATGAACGACAAACTAACACTCGGTATGCTTTAGCGAGCTCGATAAGAACAACTTCACAGAGATCCCTGCCGTCATTTTTACAATGACATCGCTGACGTCCCTTTATTTAGCTGGAAATCCTCTCAACACCCCGATTCTGTCAGCTGTCCAAGTTGACTTCCTCAATAGACTCACATACTTTGACCTGACGGCTGCAGATTTTCAGGAAGTTCTCAGTTGCGATACGTCTGCACAGCGTGCCGTACAAGGTCTTACAGTATGTGTCAGCGACCTCATGGTGAGCTCAGACTCTGGGAGTTACGATTCAAGCAGCAATAGCTCAGAGTCTCCCTCAAACTCCAATACGGTGATGATTGTAGCGGTTGCTGTTGGGGGTGCTGTACTAGTCGCAATTATCGGAGCTATCGTCTATTGCAGGAAATTTCAAACCACGAATAAGCCCGGAACAGTGGTCTCGACGGACCCCACCGTACGCACCACTCGAGATAGTTACGACAACATGTCCATTTGGCGAGACCCGGAGTTGCTGTCGCTGCAGGTGAGCGCTGAAGATATTCAAGATGTACGGCTGATTGGAAGTGGTGCATTTGGTGTTGTTTGGCTGGTCCGATATCGCAACGCCCAGCTTCTTGCATCGAAGCGCCTACGCGAGGACATGGCAAAACGCGAACGCGTACTCGATTTTGTGAGCGAGATCAAAATGGTTTCACGGTTCGACCATCCAAATGTCGTTAAACTTGTCGGTGCAGCCTGGAGTATCGAATCTGATCTACAAGCATTGTTCGAATATATGGAGAACGGAGACCTGCGCTCATATCTGTCAGCCTCATATTTGCCACGCTATTGGACAGCTACGAAGTTCCAGTTGGCGATTGATGCTGTCGAAGCGCTGGTTTACGTGCATTCGTTCGATCCTCCGATGATTCACCGCGATCTGAAGTCACGCAACGTACTGATTTCGTCAGACATGCACGCAAAGCTGACAGACTTTGGAACGATGCGATATCGATCAAAGGATGGTACAATGACTGTGGGTGTTGGCACTGGTCGATGGATCGCACCGGAGGTCATTTCAGGAAGCACAGAGTACGACCAAAGTGCTGACATTTTCTCTTTTGGGGTGATGCTAACCGAAATCGATACCCATGACCTTCCTTATCACGATGCCATGGGCCCCAGAGGCAACAGATTACAAGAGGTGGCAGTGCTTCAAATGGTGGCAAGTGGTCGGCTCCGTCCGACGATCAGTTTGTCGTGTCCATCAAGTGTTCGTGACCTCGCCAACTTATGCATGTCCCAAAACCCACATGACCGCCCTGTAGCTGCAGAGATCGCCTACGTTTTGCGCACTATACAGAAGGGCTGAATTGTGCTTAAAATATAGTCCCATCACTGTGTAAATGACATAGTTTTCTGTATAACAGCTCTTGAATTTGCAAACTCGACTACAAAATTCATGCCAACGTACCTTATATTTTTATGGCAAATACACTTTTAAAAGGGGGTGTCAGACTTACAAAATTGCCCACGGAAATGTCATGTCATGTCGCGGGCAAGTTACATTGTCACGAGATTCTAATGGATTCTCGCGAGCTGATGGAAGATAACCACGGTAGTTTACCGTTGCGTCAGTTTCAAGCTGGCGAAGGGACCGCAGTTCATCTTCAGAGTTTCAAGCTGGCGAAGGGACGGTACTCCAGATGAGCAACTTCAATGAGATCCGCTAGCGCAGTGAACAAGATAGTCTAGGAAAGGATAAGAAGCTGAATGACCAGTCTGCTCATTCTAGAAAAAAAAAAAGAAGAATAAAGTCGACTTCCTACTCTGGCCAAGTAGACGTGGACTAAAGAGTCTGGTGGCCTTGAGAACAAATCTCGGGCACCTTAACCACAGAGGTAGAGTGTCTTCAAGACGTGATTTTGGACATTCTAACCAATCAAATACTTCCTCTGCCTAAGTGCTACCATACATCGTTGAGCTCACTACAGTGTGAGATAAAGATTGCGACATAGTAGAACTTGGTGCGATGCAAGACAGAAACATAACGCGCAGGATGTTAAGAACAGACACCGCGCCCGTCCGACAGCAGCTCGATGGGGTTCTCCGCAATGCTGAGCACGAAAGGATCGACCGGCTAGAAAGCAGGCTCGACAATATGCACAATGACTTTAGGGCATTCAGCACTAACATCAACGCGACAATTAACAACTTGAACACCGGAATTACAGCAGAAATCGCCGCGTTGAAGGACACGGTTGCAAATCTGGTAAACGGAATGACAAATATGGTGCAAGGGGTGGACCAAGCGCAGCAAGTGGCTCAAGAGGCACGACGCCTTGCTCATCAAGCGACGGACCAAACACGTCGTAACGCTCAGACCGCTGCGCCAACTCAGCGTTCTCCTCAAACACCTCCAGCAATGCCGTTTGGAAGGGGCAACAGCCCATGCGACGCCCAGTGCCGCCGCCGGATATGTGCCGGTTGCAGGCTGTAGTGTTGGTAGCTCTCAAGGGTTAAGTTTGCGAAAAATGGATGTGAAGCCTCCTGTTTTTGCTGGGGTGTAGTGTTGGTAGCTCTCAAGGGTTAAGTTTGCGAAAAATGGATGTGAAGCCTCCTGTTTTTGCTGGGGAGATCGATGGAGTCAAGTTGAACATCTTCATTTTCCAATTTGAGTCGTATTTATGGTAAAGGCCACTTGTTATTGAGAAAGCAGATTGAATTCGGAGAGGTTATCTGACTTACCGGCTCGCTACCTACTCGCCAACAGCATCTCTGGCCTCCCTCGAGCTCCTTGTCCTTCGCAGCTCCATCGTCCAGAAACCGATGCCTTTACAGGCCTTGGACCTGCTCCACTTCAGATATGCAGGCTGCCTGACGCTCTCCGACAGCACGACTCACGCACACGCTCTTCCTTGTAGCGTCGTCTTCCCCCAACGCCTCCTTGCGACGCAGCGCGGCCACACGCCGCGTCCAACGGCGACCTTGATCACTTCTTCTCACTTCTTCACATCTTTCCTTTTCGTCAGTAGCGACTTCGCTCTGGACCCTGTCATCTTCGTTATCAGCTATCACAACCCATCGCCACATCAGTAGCGACTTCGCTCTGGACCCTGTCATCTTCGTTATCAGCTATCACAACCCATCGCCACACTGCCCTCTATAGCTGGTACCGTAGATTAGACAGCCGATGACAACCAGCGTCTAGGAACACCATTGTAGGAGTATAGGATCATCACATGCTTCGGCATACTGGTGTACCTTGGTCGGTACGTCATGCAGCATCACTTCCAGTGGTTCCCAGGAGTTCTCGATGGTTTCCAAACCAGTCCATGACACCCGCAGTTCCTTCTTGGCCGTGTCAGGGTTGATGCGATGTCCAACAATTGCCTCGACAACGAGCAGAATACCTTGGTTAGCCACGTGTTCAGCGAGCTCCTCGTTCACGTTGAGTGATGAATCCTCAAAAAATTTCAACCTCGAGCCATGCACTTCATACTCCTTTCCATTGAGGAGGTGCTGCACCATGAACGAGTACGGGCGCGCTTCAGTAACACGAAAGGGTCCAACCCAGCGCACCAGTAGTTTGCCACCTCTCAGGCGTGAGTCCACACGCGACCACAGCACGTAGTCGCCAACTGAAAAGTTGCACAGCGTACCCTGCTTTTCACTCTGCTGGTACATCCGGAAGGGTCCAACCCAGCGCACCAGTAGTTTGCCACCTCTCAGGCGTGAGTCCACACGCGACCACGGCACGTAGTCGCCAACTGAAAAGTTGCACAGCGTACCCTGCTTTTCACTCTGCTGGTACATCCGGCGGCGCTCCTTCTTGTCGGCTGCCTCCATGTGCATCGCAGCAAGGCTGGCTCTGAGTTGCTCAAGCTCTTCATGCACAATAGCCAGGTCAATGCGTCGCAGAGGCTTCTCTGCACCCGGTAGTACTATCGTGTCCAACGGCGGTGGGCATGACAGCCCCGTGAACAACTCCGTCGGTGCCACCCCTCCGAGAGAGAGAACTGGAGTGTGGTTGAGATTCGCCTGCACCACTGGTAGGATATACTCCCAGTTTTTCGTGTCGAGCTGCATCTCCAGTAGCAGCGCGCGAACAACATGTAATATGTCGCGGTTCAACCTCTCGACCGTGCCGTTAACCCATGGGGTGTAGGCTGGAACAAAAGTTTGAACGCCTTTCAGACGCTGACTCAGCTGTGCCATGAGCTCGTTCTTAAAGTGAGCGCCTTGATCTGACGTCCACGTTGATGGCATGCCGATCCGCTTGTACCAATCGAGCATGGCTGTAGCAGCCACCGTACTTGTAGGAGAATCACATGGGATGAGCTCGCAAAAGTGCGTGAACTCGTCTTTGAGGACTAGCACGTACTTGGTATCTCCAACGAGTCGTCCATCGACAAGTAGTTCATATGCAAGACCTCATTGCGCTCAGCAACTGGTTTGGGATCGGTCCATGGTCGCTGAATAAGTTTGCCACCTTTCAGGTGCTTACACAGCAAACATTTGCCCACAAAGTTCTTCACATGGTAGTGTAGGCGTGCAATTGCGTACTTTTCTTGTAGGTGGGCGATCATCACTTGCTCACCTCGGTGGGCTTGTATCCCGCAGTGAGCAACGATCAAAATTCGCGTAAGCAGCTCACGTGCTTGTGTTGGTATCCACAGCCTGCCTTCGACGTAAATCAAACCGTCTCGCTCTTCATGTTCCTCAGTCAGTTTCTTCACCTGACATTGTTGCACACGTTGCAACTCATTCACGGACGGCCAAATGAAACCATCCTCCTGCAGAGGACGGAGTAAACTGGAGTTGTCTCTGCTCCAGCGAGTTCGAACCGCTTTGACTCGAACGAAAGCAGTGTCATCAGGTCGACACAGCCAGCGCAACACCATGTCAGCCCAGTGGTTGTCGACGCCGTTGATGTGCTCGATGTCGTAGTTGTAACCCGTCAGCTTCATCGTCCACCGCTGCAACTTGCCACGCACGTGCTGCTTCACCTCTTTGCTAGGGCAGAATACTTGTATTAAATTGGCGTGATCACAAAAAATGCGGAAACCTTGAGCCCTTTGCAACAGGTACTCCAACTCCGTGCGGGCTAGCACAATGGGGTACGATTCCTTCTCAATTACGGACCAGTTCAACTGTGATTCCTTGAAAAATCCACCCTTACAAATGAGAAGCTCATGACTGTTCATGCATGGGCACCTCGATCTCTTAATTGCGCACTTGCGTAACAATCAAAGCCCAGCCTCGGGCGGTTGCGTCTGTACTCAGACAGACAGTCGCGTCATCTGCTGGAAAAGACAGCATCGCTGACGATGCGATTCGATCCAAAACGTTCTGGTATGCCTGTTCCTCAGCAGGTGTCCAAGACACTGCAATGCTCACAGCATGACGCTTCTTCCGGTTGTGTCCAGTCATTACTTTATCAAACTTCTCTTGAAGTGGAGAAACCGCACGACCATAGTCGACTATTGAATCCCGAAGCCAATTAGCAGCACACAGAAAGTGCTGCAGCTCGCCAGCATTAATTGGCAATGGCAGAGCCTGCAACGCGTTCACGCGGGCTGGATCATGCATCACGCCAGTCCCATTCACAATCTTGCCACACCATGTGACAGCCTCAGCGAACATCGCACTTTTCTTGACGTTCAACTTCAGGTTACTTTCACGAAGGCGCTGAAGAAATCTTTCCAGTACCACTAGAAACTCTTCATGTGTCGATGCATAAAGCACCACATCATCCACGTAGACGAGTAGATTGTGGTTCATCATATCGCCGAAAACTTCCTGCATCGTCGATTGGAAATGCATTGCAGAGTCAACAGCACCTTGCGAAACGCGTGTTGGCGTGTAAACACCACCATCAGTCTGGATACTGAAAAACTCTTGTGAGTCCTCGGCTAACGGCAGCTGCCAAAAACCTTTGAACATATCGAACTCGCCATCGCCTTGGCCCCACGAACTCTGCTAGTCACCACCGAAAGATTTGGCACTGCAGCCGCAATCGGCACAGTCATCTGGTTCACTGGGAGCCTGAACTCGTGTTTAGGACCAGCTTTACGAACTGGGACTGCTGCACACGCCCAACGACTTGCATTGTTGAGGCGCAATAGTCCACATTCTTGTAGCTCAGCGACATGATCACGAAGAAAATCAGTTTGCAACGGCGGGTAGCGCCTCGGCTTGCACCTGAACGGAGTGGCGTCTGGTTTTAGCTTCACACTGTATGGTCTCACTCGTGCCGGGCCATCAGCGCCGAGCCTAGCTCTCCATACGTCTCCGTAGTCCAATACGGTGGTGCTCAACGACGGCATCAGTTTAGTCGGAAAGCCGTTTAAACTTGCGTCCTGTATCAGGCTTCCAAATCTTCTGAAACTGAGTCGGTATCGTCTTGGCGGCTTCAGGTTCATCTTCAAGATCATCTCCATCGTTCTGATCACCAGAACCAACCGCTAATTGTTCCATCATGGTATCGACGTCAATACCAAGTGACTTCAACAAGTCGTCACCTAAGAGAAACTCCTCTTCAGTTCCTGGTAGTACCAAACACTTCACGCGTCGTACATGAACAGGACCAGCTTTTGTTCCAAGCAGCAAGTCCACCGTGCACTCATAGTGACAGTGTTCAACCTGCCCACCAGCTAACTCGACTGCAACAGGTGGGTCCAGTTTATCAGGCTGTACAGAGGCATCCACTGCTTGCAGCTCCCGCAAATATTCCTCAGGCAGGAAACAGCAGTCAGCACCACTGTCTGGTCTAAACGGGATTTCAAGCACCTCATTAATCACCACTCGACGTCGCCCGGGTGATTTGGCCACACGGGCCACCTTCACTTTCCTTGCACGCGCCTCATCAAAACGCCTACGAGCGTCAGACTTTTGCTCGTCCGTCGCAGTTGGGCATTGTTGAGCGAAATGGGATCCCTTGCAGATCCAACAGCCATCACGTGGGCCTGACTCCTTGTCGTTTGGCTTAGCTGCAGGAGAACCAGATGAGCTGGGTTTAGCCTTCGGCTCGGAGTTCTTCTTGTTGTTTATCACCGTGATACGCTTATCCGGCTTCTCCTCCAAATGCATCAGGTGGTAATGCTGCTGGGCAGTCGCGCGCTCCAGCACCAGATCACGCAATGCAACATCATCTCTCTTGGCATCTTTGTTTGCAGCAGCACTAGACGCTCGATCTCCACCTTCAACATCGACGGGGTAAGGCCGGCAATGAGCAGCTTGCACCGTTGTTTCATTCGGTCGCGAAACCCAATGTCATTCGTTGAACCAACGCCAAGCATGGTCTCAAACCCATGATCTTCCACCAACTGGTCGAAATTCACGAAGTACTTTAGCACTCGGGCGTCAATGTCTTTTTTCTGACATGTCCATCCGCAGGTTTACCTTAAAAAATGAATGCACATCTGGGATGTGTCCATTCTGTAACGTGTTCGTCCGCTCACGGACCTTCTCCATGATGTCGGCGTCAGTGATGTCCTCCACGGACTTCCGTAGCACGTAGCGAGCCAAGTGCTTGAGGATCTTCAGTTTCACCGTGTCACGAACCCGCATCACGGCAGCGTCGAACGGTTCGTTCGACGTTCTGCACTTTTGTTGAATCTTCTCAACATAGCGCTCTCGTTCACGCCTCCAATTCACAAGCGACTCCCGATCCCAGGCAGTCAACTCGGGGGCGCTCACAAACTCGTAGACCGGCTGCGGGACGGACATCTCCACGTCCCCATCAGCGTCCACACGGAAGGTCGGCATTTTGTCCTCACTTCCCACTCGAAAACTTGCCCGTCGATCTGGTTCCTCGTTTGAAACTTGATCACTAAGGCGAAGTCGTTGACCTTGTATGGCCAAAGTTAACTTTATGGTAAAGGCCACTTGTTCTTGAGAAAGCAGATTGAATTCTGAGAGGTTATCTGACTTACCGGCTCGCTACCTACTCGCCAACAG
>JAIKVB010000538.1:0-23828 GCA_024679045.1 Phytophthora brassicae | reverse complement strand
AGCAGTTCCTGCCCGAACGAGGCCCACAAATGCCGTAAAACTGGTTCAGCTCTGGGTGTGAGCAGTTCAGACAGTAATACGACGATTTTTTCTTGCATACACCACACTGTCGCTGAATTCGCTTACCTTCAGAGCAAGCATTGACATATTGGGCAAGGTTGCGAAACGGTTCGACCTTGTGAGGAGCAATGTCGGCTCCATCCATACTTTCACTATCCTCTCTGTTGTCGCTGCGTAATGTTCGAGCACTTTGATAGTCGTTGAAGATCAGTTGATAAGCGAGTTGCGATAAGAATTCATGAAAGTCGACGGTTGAAGCTCCAGTAGCATCGTTGTAGACAACATCATAGCGGTACGCTAAGAACGCGTCTACGACAGTCATTCCTAGCAACGTGCTGAAGAGTCGATGCGTCCAACTACGTGTAATCCACTCGCGCTCAATAGCTAGACTACCTTGGCGATAGTGGTCGTGCACGTCAATGGTAGAAAACTTTTCAAAAAAAGTTCGATCATTTGGGGTCGTTTAATACGTTTTTCGTATCGAATAGTCTCAATAATTCAATTGCGTTCAATTAGTCGATGACGACGTCTAATTGAGTCAGATCCTGGTAAGGTAGTACCTCGGTTTGCAATAATCATTTTCGCTTTGCGATCTGCCCAGCACATCGCATACATAGGTTTTCCGCAATCGCTAGTGCTTGAAAGAACTTTAAAATCACCGCGCTCTGGCGCAGATTCGGACCATTCGCGTAAGTGCTTCATCGGATATTGAACAGTTGCTGTCTTTACTATTCCCATAAAAAATAATCCAAGTCGCTGCTCTAATTGAATAAGAGTTTTGACTGACGCAAATGCACTGTCAGCTACAATGGTACGCCCGGTACCACGGTACTGCTCAGCTAGCCGAAGTACAATCGCTGTTCCTTCACCGTACTGATGAGCGTATGGTTTTTCGCGTTGTCGTGCAGCTCCTTCTACTAGCTCTAAACGAAGGAGAACGCCACTTTGTCCATCTGCAATTGCTTTAATTTCAGTACCTAGACCTTCGGGTTTCCTAGCAATTTTGGTTTTATGTGGCAATCCGTCAGCACAATACTTGCCCTCTCTGCCTTTCCAGGCACTCATACTTTCGTCCACGCAAAGAATGTTGCCAGGAGAAACCACGTTCTTGCGGCGATCATTAAAGCCGTCGACGATTGGTCTGATTGGTTGCCACGGATCATCACTTGGGGGAGCTTCAGTAAAAGACATAGAGTAGAGAATTTGTTCAAAGCAGTGTCGGGACATACCAAATCGACCACCAAAATTAGGCGGTGTCCCAACATAACCAGGTTTGCACTCCATCTCCCAGTAAGATCGCAATGGACCAGCACGAGGTTCCACTGCCATAGCTAATCGAAGCCCTATCCACTTGAACCAGTCACCTTCTGCTATTGTACGATATTTTTGCCTTCCAAGATTTCGGTTTGTGCATGAAAGAGTAGATTTTACTGTTTGTAGAGGGTACATCAAATAGAAGTATTTGGCATAGGTTACATCTCCTAGGGCGGAAACATTAAAACGAGTCGGTCGGGGCTGTATTTGAGAGCCTTGATCAAAAAGTACAGAGTTACAGGGCTCCCAGCGACGGCCATGACAGATAACAAAGCCGTCATCTTCGCTTACATCTGCAACGGTGTTGCTGTCTCTGTCAAATCCTTCTTCATCACTTGATGAGCATCCAGATGCATCCAACTCCGTTAGAAAGGCGGCATTCGATTCGCGTAATAAATCCGTAAATGTCGTGTAGGCAGGATCATGCATCGATGTGGGCTGGTCATCATGACGCTGAACTGCCGAATCATGATCTACCAATGTGATTGAACGAGCAGCAACAGTCTCCACAAAACCATTTGACCATCGAACATCGTAGCTGTGCTGTCTCGACTCTTTGTACACACCGAGTACGACTCCGACCTTACCTCTGTGCTTCTTAGACTTGCCGCTTACGCGACATCCGACTAGCAGTTTTCCCATGCTAAAATGCCTTGATAAAGCTCAAAACTAATTATAATGATCAGTATCATCTTAGCTTGCTGATGATCTAAATGGGGGGTCTGGCGGGTGCTTGTGGAGCCGACAATCTATTTTTTACTTGAGGCTACTAGTAGGATCAGAAGCCTACTAGTAGCCTCATTGGGGGATAAAGGGTAAAGAACGGAGGATGCCGGTACCGGCATGAGACGTGACGATAGCCCTGTTAGTAATACATACGGATCTAGTTAGCTTCTAGGACTTTAACCTCTCAAGCATGCGTCTTTGTACCGTAGCAGTTCGATAGCAAATGCGCAGATACTCAGCTAAATTCCTAATTTGCACATTTCTATATATTACAGTTGTGTCCTGTCGTTAATTACTGGGCAAACAGTCATCTGAGTACCGACCGATTAAGTTCGTTATTTATTTGTATTTCATTTAGTACTTTGTATTTACGTTTGATCTCTAATTCTGGAACTTGAATACAATCGGATAGGAAACCGGCTGGGAAAACAAAATGCTGTGCACCGCATGTTGTCAAGACTTGTGGCGTACAAAACACAGGTGATTTGCAGACGTCCTCTTTTCGATCGTAAATCCCAGTTTCTCGCCGCAGCTCACCTCTTGTTTCTCGATTATATGCTCATTTCTGCTCGAAGGGCATAAGCTTATGCTTATTTCTTGACGCTAAATTTATCATATTTTACCACAACTCTTGTCGCTTGCAATCCAAAACACAGAAGTAACTGTTCATGTAAACTCGCCGAGCATTCGATCTTGGCTAAAATAATTCTTTCCACCTTTAGTTTGCTCTAATGGGATACAACTCAGGTGCTATTAATACTGTACCTACCGGTAGGCGCAGTGCTGGTAGTGACAGTTCGATTAGTAACGTTCATACATTTTAGACTATACCATATATACATTTTACAGTGCGTATTAACAGTTTTTACGAAATCAAACTGGTAATTACCTGTAAATTATATACATTTTACAGTGCGTATTAACAGTTTTTACGAAATCAAACTGGTAATTACCTGTAAAAATCAGACTTTGGAAACGCGAACGCACGATTGAGATCAAATTGGGATGGGTTCTGAGACAACCATCTGCGGGAACTTCTTACCGTGGGCTCAGCAGCTTAGTCTCATTCCGCAATTTGCGTTCCATTCAAGTGCAGCCTCATTAACCATGCGTCTCTCCTACGTCTTCCTAGCGGCTACTGCGACGACGCTCCTTGCAAGCTGTAATGTGGTCACAGCATCCGGCCTCACCATGGGAGGTTTGACAATGACATCGTCAGCCATGGCCGTTTCGGCTACTACGGAGAAGAGGGCTTTGCGCTTCAAGGATGAAGAGGATGAATATGTCGAAGAGGATGAAGGAAACAAGAAAGATAACGAAGAAGAAAGAGGTGTTCCCAGTTTTATTAAGACTGATGATCTCTTTACAAACAACTTGCTGAACGCATTGGCAAAACATTATGCCGATAATGCCGACTATGTTCCCATTTCGAAGTTCTTCGAAGCTTTGAAGTCAAAACACTTCAACCTCAATAATCTTCCGCCGAACGCGCGGCACGCAGATTACGACAAACTCTTTTCCGCCTACTCGATGTGGCTGAACAAAAATAACCCGAGAAACGTGATCTAAGACATTTCTACAAGCTGTCGGAACACGCCGGACGTACAAATACAGGTGATTGGTGACGAGCCAGTCAACGTGTCTTCCGATCGTTCATCACAGCTTCTCGTCATAGTTAAGCAGTCTGAATAACGAACCCCACAATAGTTGCCACCCTCACTTGTTTCTTGACTATTAATACCTGTTCATTTATGCTGGAACGGCGTAATAGTTGCCACCCTCACTTGTTTCTTGACTATTAATACCTGTTCATTTATGCTGGAACGGCGTCTGGTAAGCTTATGCTTATTCCTTGACGCTACCTTCATCAGATTTTACAACAACTTTTGTCTCTTGCAGTCCAACTCAGCATTAATTTATAGCTTATTGCAAACTTCGACTTTGGTTTAAACATTAAAGAATTATTATCAAGATGTCTGTGAGGTTAAACCCAATGTTCTGTTACTACTCAATCTACCCAGCACTGCTCTTAATAGGAATACTATTAAGTTAATACTGTAGTAGTGTACTAGCTTGGTGCATCACTCGAATGTGTATTAACACTTGAAAAGATGATTACCCCTTTCAGATACAAGCTCCTGGTCCTGCTTTTAGAGCTTGGCGATGGTGTTCGTATTGCGTTCAGGCGACCTGAAGGTGTCAAACGTTCGTGTGATGGCTTCGTTGCGGTCGTTGTGCTTGTCGTCCAGTTTTTTCTTCTTGGAAGTGTAAGCGACAGCAGCCAGAGCGATACCAGCTACAACAGCCACAACTGCTAGAGCGATCAAGACTGGACTTGTACCTGAAGAGTTACTTCCACTTTTGGTAGAAACCTGCTTCGTATCTTCCGAATTGTCGGTTTGCTTTGGGTTATCCGAGTCTGTGTGAGTACTAGGGGTTTTCTTAACTCCAGCTTCACTTGACTGTAGAATAGAAACTCCACTGGAAGACTCATCGGCTGCTATCACCTTTCCAGCCTTATAATCCCCTGAACTACTGGAGTTACCAGTTTTGAGAGAGTTAAAGTAATTATTCACTTCATTCTGCTGAATCGGAGAATCCACTTCATTCTGTTGAGTAGGAGAAGAATCGTCGCTCGATGACGAAGAAGATTCAGTCGGGGTAGCGGTCGTAGCCATAGGAGCAGCAGTTGTCGATACCGGTGTCTGCGTAGTAGAAACTGGTGGAGAAGGTGTCGTCACTGCAGGAGCTGACGTTGACTGAGTCGTACTTTGACTAGGGGAATTCTGACTGGTGTCACTTTGTGTAGTACTTCCTCCAAAGTTGGACGTTCCCTCAATACACTGGTCCACTTTCAAATCCAACTTCTCTGTTACAATCTCTCCTGAAATGGACGTAAGCTCAATATCCACCGCCGATACATCGACATTTGAGCCTCCATTGAGTAGAAAATAGTAACACGAGTCCACCATCGTCACGTCCTGATTGGCGATCTTGACGGATGCCACACCATTGGCGAAATTAGCAGGTTGAATAGCCAACCACGAGCTGCTACTGCCACTTTTGGTACAATATTGGATGTTGCCATTTACGGGGCAGTCAACGAATTGCCACTTGATAGTATATCGGGACGGATCACTTCCCGTAAGTTGCTTGAATACCGTAGGGGACAAGTCCAAATCTCCTTTTTTACATTCGGGACACCTGTCCACTAAGTACACGATTTGTGTGCTGGTTGTATCGCTACATCGGGAGTCATCACACGAAACTTCTGCACATCGACCACAATTGAGTGTCGAATCCCATTGTTCATCGTTGAGAGCCGCGTAGTTTTCTCCAACGCCAGGGTCGTACATGAAGTTACAATTGCCAGAAGAGACTTGTCCAAGTGTATACGAAGTGCCGTCGCCAGTGAAATACGGGTCTCCACCTGCGAATATCATGACAGGCAACACTACAGCTAGTAGCGAAACTTGGCGGAACATACCTACCAAATGCCTGTTTGGTGGAGTTGGTAACAGAACAAATGGAGAGTGAGTAACTGGGCTGGGCTGAATACTTTTCGAATGGAAAAAAATTGCAGGAGAGCGGCAGATCGAGTTGTTTCATCCTTTCCATACAGAAAGAAGGTAGTGGTGTCATACGCTTTGAGCTCTATTACATAAGGAAAAAGGTCCTGACTCGAGGGTTTGACGGTGTTTTTACCTTGATCATAGGTGGATTAGAAGATAAAATCGTCTAATAATAGAGGTTTTTACATTTATCTATATGGATGTTTCGTTCATAAATTGCCATTTTAACACTTTTTCACTACAATCGTGTGTATTCCTCTCTTATGACTGCGCTCGTAGTGGTTCCACTGCCACTGAAAACCTAAACACTTTGAACATGCACGTACATCCAACCTAAGTCGTCCTTAGACTTAGATCTTGACGATGGTGGCTTTGGCCTGCGCAGGAGAACTAAAGTGGTCAAACGACTTGGTGACGCACTCGCCCTTGTCGTTCCATCTCTTCTTCTTGGCAGAGTACGATACGGCAGCCAGAGCGACGGCACATACGACTGCCAACACGCCAAGAGCGATAAAGAACGGACTGGTACCCGGAGAATTCTGGCTTTCAGATTCGTCCGGCTGCGTGGCGGTCGTGGACGTCTTCTCGACGCCTTCCGCGTTTGCCTGGAGGATCGTCACACTAGTCGGAGTCTCGTCAGCAGGCGACACCTTTCCAGCGTGATAGTGTTTGCCACTACCAGCACCAGTTGGCGTGAGGGCGTTGAAGCTGTTGCTGATACTCCCAGGACAGTCCGTAAACTTCCATTTCATACTGAAGCGAGACGGGTCGCTGCTGCCTGTAAGTTTCTTGAAAACTGTAGGCGAGACATCCAAACTCTCGTCCTCACAGTCCGTGCACGTGTCCACAATGAACAACTTCATAGCGCTGGTGCCACTGCATCGGTAGTCGTCACATGAGACTTCGACGCATTTGCCGCAGTTGAGCGTTGAATTCCACTGGTCGTTGTTGAGTGCGGCATAGTCGTCACCGATTGCAGAGTTACATTTCGCAGCTGCTGCTTGACCCACACTGTTACCTGTGCCGTCGCCCATAAAGAATACGTCTTCTTCACCTGCAAGAGCTAAAGCAGGAAGAGCTGCCGCCCATAGCCAAAACTGTCGGAACATCATTTTTTTCCGCTGCAACGGAGACAAACGTCGAATGAGCGAATAGCGTTAGTTGATAGAAGCCAGAGCGTGGTCGAAAAGGAGCGTACAGCGTAATGTACAGTAAATGTACCACGTTCAGATCGAGCAGATCGAGCTTTGGCATCCTGCACATTGTGGTCGAATGCGTGTTGAAGCGAAGTAATTTACGTCCGATTGTGGTTTTTAGAGAATTCTACAGGTACAAACAGAAAACGTGCCGCATCGAGTACAGTGGGGCAAAATGAGTTATCAGATTAGAAATATAATATCTCGAAAATGAACATGTATAAGAAGATGTTAACGCTTTATTTCTGTTTTCACGACATACTATTTCACAGTTTATGCAAATGTAACAGGAGCCGTAAAAGCGAGGTGCCTTACGGTAAAGTGCCAGTTTTCATCCTCAAGTTTTTTGTTGAATTGTTGAATTTGGCAACAGTTGCGCTGCAGAAAAAGGCTGGGGTGCCATGAGTTGTTCTGCGAGTTTAGCTAGAGTCTCCACACGGTAGTCGTGTATTCTTTGATCGAGATGTTATCGTTCAGCTTCAAGTCGAAAATGCACGATGTCCCCGTCAGGAGATCGGATGCGTACATGTAATAGAACTTGACGCCCGCGCCTTATTAATAATTGTCGTCATCAACGCGAATCACATGTCCCTCTGCGGATTCTTGACGACCAGCGGTTTAAACCGTGTGTTTTTGACACGCAGAGCCACGCTCATCCCTGGAGGTCGTAGGGTGAAAGTGCTTACATCCTGGAAAGTGTCTCCGCCCACCATCGACACGTACAACTGTGTTGTTTTGGCTGCAATTCGAGCTAAATGTTTAATCGATCGAACGTCGGATTTAGCACGCAAAACTAATTAATATATGGCAGTCGGTTGGTCTCTTTATCCATCCTAATGTCGGTGGAAGCTCGCAATTGGAGGAAATCGGGTACCCGATCGCCCGGCATTCGGGTACCCGTACCCGCCCGACACCTTCTTTCGGGTACCCGGACCTGTGTAGCTTCCTTCGGCGAATACAAACTCTAAGTGAACGGGAGTTCACGGAAATTTAGGTCTGAAGGATAATAAATAAATAAAAATAGACAATAGTGGTTGTCAATTGTGCAGCAACAAGAATATTTTTTTATTTTTCAGCACCTAGCAAAGTTCGTAATAGCCAATCAGAGAAAGAGGTAATTGAGTACCCCAACTTGAAGTTGTGTTCATTTTATTTTCAAGACGAAGTTGCCGTTCCCGAAATTACCACACTATTAAACGGTAGTGGCATCACTTCAAAGATGCCGCGTTTGTCTGCACGCGGAAGGGAGCTTCGCGACCTGCGTCGAATCATCGGGCAGCGCAGTCACGCAGCAGAATCGCGTGAGCTCTTGAGCGATCACGATGCGTCTGAAGATGAGCTGGATGAGTACTGGCAGCTCGAGTACGAGCGTGTAAAAGCGTCTCGTTATATATCCCGTACTCAACAATACCGACGTCGGAAGGACCGCTGGAGGAAGCTGCTCAACAACCGGGAGTACATGAATGACACTGCATTTCACGCGCATTTCCGCCTCGACAGGGTGGTGTTTTGGCGCCTAGTGGTTTTAGTGGAAGATGATCCGGTGTTCTTCTCAAAGGGAACCAAACCGTTCCGTGGTGGCGCAGTGCTCCACGTGTTGGTACTGCTGAAGTTTCTCGGAACCTATGGCAACGATAATTCCGGCAGTAAAATTGGTCTCTTCCTCGGAATGTCGAGCGGGTCCGTCCACAATTATCTTTTTCGAGCTTCGTCTGCACTGATGAGGCTTGAGAAAGCCACCATGTCATGGCCAGACAACATTGAACGCCGAATGATCGCACAGAGAATGCACGACAAGTACGGCTTCATAAACTGTGTTGGTATTACAGACGGCACCTTGTTTCCACTTGCAGTCAAGCCTCGACATCATGGCGAGGACTACTACAGTAGGAAAGCATCATATTCTGTGAACGGGCTGGTGACTTGCGACGATATGGCAAGAATTCGTAACCTTGTCGTCGGATGACCTGGTTCCACTCATGACAATCGGGTCTGGATGAACAGCCCCATGATGCTGCGGCCTTCCGACTTTTTCAAACAAAACGAATACCTACTTGGTGACTCCGCGTTTCAGGTCTCAGATGTCATGATTCCGGCCTACAAAAACCCTCCCAAGGCACAGATGAATCCTCGGCAGAAGTTTTTCAACTCAAAACTCGCGAAGGCAAGGATCAAATGTGAGCACTGCATTGGGCTCTTAAAGATGCGATTTCCGTACGTGCACGATATTCGCATCAAATTGAGCAAGAAACGGAAGCATATGAGACGGCTCATCAAATTCGTCACTTGTGCTAGTATCCTGCACAACTTACTCATCACAGAGCCGATATCACAGGACTGGCGCGATGAACTGGACCGGCAGACTAAAGAGAATCTCGACGACGATGACGAACTGAACGCCCCACTCCACGTTGATGCGAGAGGAGATGAACGCAGAAACCAGCTCTTAGCTTATATGCTCGAAATGCGGTGGGAGTGGTAAAAGGAGATCAATTTCCTCCTTTGAGATCCCTTCGTCCAACAATTTCTTACGTTCACGTAAGAGCCCAATCTTCCGTTGCTGCCGCCAGTTCTCAGCTTCTTCTTTGAATTTCAACGTTTGCGCATTTGTTTCTTCAATTCGCGCGTTGGCAAGACGCTCATCATTGTTTAGTTGTCTCCCACGAGCATTGAATTCTTTCTCGCGTAGACACATCTCTTGTTGCCGTATTGAAAGCTCAGCGCAATGTTGATCATGCTGTTGTGCCAGTTGCGCTTCTCTTAGCCGCAGCAAAGCTGGCTGTGACGAAATATCATATTTGCGAATCTGTTTAGTCTGCGGTAGAGCAATCGAAATCGGGATTGACTCGGGTCGTTTTGGAGCGGTGTTGGAACCTGTTCTCTGCTTCTGCTGGGCATCGCTCGCATCGCTTGGAATGTCACTGGAGCAGGCACCATCACTCTCCGTATCCTCTTTGCGAAACCCCGCTTCTGTGCTAAGAAGTTGCGCCCGAGTACTGATGCGGTGTTCATTGTTTCATAGAGAAGGTAGTACTCTGGGCATCTTGTAAGAATGCACTGGCGCAGTGTTGATTCGTCTTTGACTCCTTGACCAGTTGCCGCAAGCCAATCAACCGCTGCACGATACATGACTCAAGTGATGAGATCTTGCTCGTAATGTCTTTTGCTGCGCGAGCTGTCTTAATTCCTTTGAGAGAAATCAAGCGAGCAATTTGCTCTGCGAGTGCGACCTTGGTCTCTCCATTCTGATCATCACCCCCTCTGTACCGATCATAATTGTCACCATCGGTCATCCAGTCAATTAAAACACTGAGCGAGCTGACATCGTCCGAAGGACCATCGTTGTGCCACATGACGCGCTTCTTCACATTGGTTTGTCGTTTTGCCGTCTTCGAAAGCTTTACAAGTGCATTGTAGCACCGCTTTCCGCACGTAGCTTTGTTGAAGGTTTCATCAGCACCAAATACACTCAGCATGGCAGCGACACAAGCCACATGTGCTTTACAGTTACACCCATCCCGGCTACATGTCTGAAAATGCACCTTCATTTTCTTTGCTGACTTTCTTGCAGTCCTTCCACCGGCATGAAATTGGGTCCGAATCGTTTATTTGCGCATCCACCCTTCCAGTCAACAGAGTTGATGATATTGGGCCACAAGAACTGCTGGGATGTGATACAGTTTCATCACGACAGGGGATGAAGCTTGTTCGTTCGGCTTCAGAGTCATAATTCTCACTGCCACTGTCTATCATGGCGTGAAGGTCGTCCATGCGCTGTGCTTTTTCGTTTGAGACCTCTTCGCGAGCAATATCCACACAGTTCACACTCACTGTGTTGTATTCTGCCTCCTCTAGATGCGATGCAACACTGGAGACAGTGACAACTGAAAAATCCGGCTGTGACGTGGCGTGGCCGGCTGGATGGTTCCTGCCGATGCTTTGAGTATGAGCGGGAGCAATAAGGCGGCAGCCATCACCCCTACCGCCGCTCACAGCGAGCCGCTTGTCGACACTTGTGGGCTGCACCTGTGTTGTCCCTCGATCTGCTACATCAGTTGACGAACGATTATGCGGGCTGACAGGTCTGCTGGAAGCATGGCTGTCGCGGGTCTTTGTCTTGGCTGTCCCTGGCTTTCGTTTGCCCCCCATCAGGACTATGGCTTGGCTGCCTCAGCTTGTTTCCGCGCGAACAAATAAATTTACTTGCTGCACGCTGAGCAGCACGACTTTTGATGCAGCTTGGCGAAAATTTGTTTGGCCAATCAGAGCACAGGAAAATATTTCTGACTTGCTGCACGAAAAAAAATCTTGTTCTTGCTGCACAATTGACAACCACTAATGACTCTATTTTTGAGGTCTTATTCTTTTATCTAGTAGATCTGGGAGGAAATTGGAGCTTTGGCCCTCTGGGATTGTGAACCTGCAGTGGCTTGGTAGGTCCTTGGAACTTTGACCCATCATGATCGGGTATACCCCGAGATTGCCTTCGGGTACCCATACCCCTCCCGACATCGGGTATACCCGGACGGGTACCAATTTTACCCGAGCTCTGAAGCAGATGGTTCGGGTCGCGTACTCGAGTAATATCCAACTCAAACTTGTGTGTAATTCTCCCCCGATCACCAACGTCGCACTCAAACTATGTTGGAGGTGGCGGGTCGACGTTTTATGGCACCTTCTCAACCAAGTCTTTTGGATTCAGAGCAGGCTTGGATCTATGTTGATGCCTACGGTTTGGTTGGGATGATACAGAACTTGTATGAATCGAGATCTGAAGCAGATCCTCGAATGCCAACTGATTTTGTAGCATCTCCTTAGGTCTGTGAAAAGCAGCATTTGTGTGCAGGGCTCCCGAAAATAATATATATATTTATTTTCCTCGTGAAGCTTGATAAATAATGTTATTGTTTCCGGACCGCGTGCAAATAAATTATTGAGCAGCTTCAGTCTGGGAAATAAATAACTGAGTAGCTTAGAGAATATCTGATTGAAATTGAAGAAGATAGCTTTTGTTACATAGTAGCCTCATCAACAGTCCGGGCGTCCCAGTACGTGCGGTTTTCCTTTAGAAACAGAATCATCTCTAAAGTGATCGGGTGTAGCCCGTTCCTTTCCTGACCAAACGTGATACGAGCGACACTAAAAAGACGCTCGACCACGTTTGATGTAGCAGGAATGCTACCGATAAAATCGTACCTTGCTCCCGTTGTAGCCAGACGCCGACGCTTTTGAAGCTGCTCGACGAAAGATCCTTCATCGTTGATATCCTCTTGTACGTCCGTTGGCGTGCTTGATAAAAATGGCTCCAACGCTGTCTGTTCAGCGCGCGTGAGCCTAACGTTATTATCGGCCAATACTCGAGCGCAGCCCGACTCGAAATCAGGGCTGTGAACGATGGCAGCGCGTGGTCCCAAATAAAATAATAAATACATTTTGGTTAGACTTTTAATTAGTGCACACATAAAATTTATTGCGACGTACCAATATAAAGAGCGTAATGGGGCTTTAGCGCAATTAAGCCATCAAGCCATATATGAGCATCCAGAAGCGACACGTCCGCCCCTTGCAGCGCCTTCGACACAGACTCCACCTTCTTTAAGTCGTTTAGTAGTTCCCGTAGTCGGCGGTTACTCATCGGTGAAGGCAGGAGATCGGCGATGTCGTCGGCGGTAGCATTCATGTACGGTAATAGCTCAAAATACCGGTTTACCATCTCATAGGTGGACCCCCATCTGGTGTCTTGGGCGACGACTGGTCGAAGTAGTGTCTGATCTCTGTTACAATAAAATAAAAATATTTTAACCCCCGGTTCCCAACGTCGTATGATACGACATAAAAAAATATTATGTCATAAGTTATGACATAACTTTTTTTGCATACTTTAAACAAGTCAATTTGAAAGAATTAGAATGAAGAGGTTATTTTGGAAATTTCAGAAACGGGACGGGGATATGGTCGGCGGAAATGGCTGGCGGGAAAGGATAGGAGGTTAGGGGATAGAACGCTCTGGACCTTGGATCTGTTCATTTCTCACTTTGACCGATGGTGCGCATGCGATCGACTGAGCGTGGTAGAACTGCTGCAATCGCGGCCGTGTCTCGAGATATTGACTTTCGCCATTTATGGAGACAGATGAGGGCATCCGAGTGGATATCGAAGCGTCCATCCGGTCTGCAGCTTGACTATAGCTACACAAGTCCTGACGGTGCTACGGTTTGTGTAGGAGAAGGTGCGGTCGTGCAGCATGCACTAGAGTCTGGCCTTCTCAGTTCCCTTGTTGATGAGAATGATGACGTCGCTGTTAGAGATTTTGCGAATACTTCGAAAAAGGCTAATGGTCAGCGAAAGGTGCAGGCTTCTGCTAGTGATATTGCTGAAGATGATGTGGATACTATCGCTCCTGCAGAAACAACTTCTGTTGCTATCGAGACTACTACTGCTCGTCCAGATAGTACTACCCGATCTACTACTTCTGTAGACACTACTATGACTACTGAAGACACTGCTACTGCTATTGCTGAAACTGCTACTACTCCAGAAACTGCTACTATTCCAGACTCTGCGACTGCTGCGGACCCTGCATTCGGAGCGTCGCAGATCGACACAAGCGTTGGTTTATCGCAGAACCTATTAGAAGAACGTTTTGGTAAAGATAGTGATTCAGACAGCGATCAGTCGTAAAGAAATGCTGCAGCGAGTCTGCAATTGCTATCGGGGGCTTCGGGTGTGGAAAGTGAGGAAGATACACGAGCTGAGCCCAGTGTACCTGTTACCGGACGTGTCCTACGTAGCCGAACAGAAAACAAGGACATTAATCTTGTGCCAGAAGACGAGAGCGCTAGTCTTTACAATAGTTTCAGCTCTGGTGAAAGTGACGGAATGGAGATGGACGATGAGGATGAGGACGTTGGTGTGTTCGAGGAGGATTCTGATTTTGATGCTTTATCGGATGGTGATGCTGTCGACATGGATTCTGCATTTATCAAGTCGCTACAAATTGGGAGCGACATTACAAACAAAAAGGAGATCAAGAAGCGGGAAGACGCACTACGATCAACGCGTTGGACTCCTGTATCACCTAATTTCGAGGAGGGGGGTACTGCATACCCAGGACTCTGTGCGGAAGAAGCGCAACCAACACGTGAACTGCAGAATCTTTGTCATTCACCGCTTCAAACTTTATTTTATTTTTTGCCTAAGACTATCTGGGTTATGATAAGTCTGGAGACCAACCGCTACGGACTGCAGCAGGTAGCGAGACGAGCACAAGAAATTCAATCCAAGCAAAGCGATGGGCGTCGTGAGTCAATCAAGCAAATCTCAAGACGCTTGAAAGGTAAACCAGCTTACGAACCCCATGAGATTCTTCACGTTGTGGGTCTTCTTGTAGCACGAATGCTATGTCCCCAGAAACGCCGGTTTTCTCTGCATTGGTCCTTGGTAGAAGACGGAGCTGTTCCTTCGGGAAATTTTGGGCGATTTATGAGTCGAAACCGCTGCCAGGACATTTTACGAGACTTGCACTTTGTTGACAATGAGGCTAAGAGAAACCGTGACAAGTTGTGGAAGCTTCGACCTGTAATTGACAAATTACAAAAACGTTTCCTACGTGGATGGTCTCTACCTGCTGTGTTCTCGTTTGATGAAGGTGTTCTTCCATCAACATCGAGGCGAAATACGACACGCATGTTCATGCCCGACAAGCCGCACCGCTACGGGTCCAAGATGTTCATGACATGCGATTCTAGATTTGCGTACTGTCACAGGTACTTATTGATTTTTTTAAAAGTTGGATGTCGTATCTTACGTGATAAAATGTCGTTTGCGTTTGACTATGTCATAACTTTCTAGATTTGAGATGTATACTGGAAAACGCAATGCTACGGACGGCGGCGACAATTCGTTTGACCATAAGACTGGTGCCGCCGCCGTTGTTCGTAACCTGAAAATTATTTTTGAGAACAGTGAGCGCCACAACTGGCACTTAGTCGTTGTGGATCGATTTTACTCTTCAATTTTACTAGCAATTGAACTTCTGGGAATGAATGTCTATGTCGTTGGAACTATTATGAACGATCGCCTTGGGTATGATAAGAATGTCAAGATGAAAACAAGTCGCGACCTGCAAAAATTCCACACGGAACATTTCTTTTCTCGCGGTGTGTTGCGATCCCCACCATGATTGCATTCCATTGGTGGGATCGAAAGCCTGTACACTACTTGTGTACGGGATCAATGATGCAGTCATCTACTATTGAGCGAAAAATCAAGCGGGTCGGCCCGATGACAGTTCCGTGCCCTACTGCTGTGAACGACTACCAGCGCTGGATGGGCGGAGTTGATGTGCACGATCAACTCCGTCTCCAGAATTATTCGCTGCAGACATCGGTTAGGTTCCAGAAGTATTACAAAAGCCTATTTTTGGGTTTTGTTGATCTCGCTATGGTAAACGCATACATCTCGCACAAGGAGACTGCACTAATAAATGGGACAGTTGCCATGAAACGTGGTGAGTGGTATGGTGTACTGCAGAATCAGTTTTTGCAGCTAAAATTGGTCGATTTTGCTGGAGTCGTGGCAACTCCTCCACCACTTACGTCTCAAAAGCGGAAGCGAACACCCGTCCGCCTTACGCACGTCTCTGAGATAATGGATGACTGGAATACTGGGAAAAATGGGGTACAAAAACGCCATCAAAGGTCGTGTAAAGTGTGCGCATTGCTAAGGAAGGAGACGAAAAAGTCGTATGCAGCCACATTCTATTGCGAGCGCTGCTCGATGGATGATGCGAAGTTGTGGCTCTGTAACAAGATACGCCGTGAGTATAAAGGCGTTGGCAAGACGTGTTTTGACATTTGGCATGATGATTTTGATGCTGGGCGAAGCATACCAGATACCTTGGGGAAGAGAGTTGTGCTTCGACGTCCACGTCAAAAGGCGGGCGAGAGAAAGAAGACTCGTCGTGAACTAACCCTTCAGGACGACGACGGAGACGACGAAGAGAACGACGCAGACGACGAAGAGAACGCGGCAGACGACGAAAAGGACAGTGAGGATCAGTAAGATAGTTGCAATTCACCGGAATTCTGATGACCCTGTCTGATCGTGGTGCATCTCTTTTCCGTTTATGTTTCATTTGTCCTTGCTTTTTTACATCTTACTGAAATTACTTTGCAAAAACGGGGTATTTTCTATCTGCTCTTCTACGATATGGAGTATATTACGACATACCGGTCCAAGCTGGCCTTACGAAAGGGGGATAAAATACGACATAATTCTAAAGACCTGCTGAGACTTTATACACCTTACCCTCTTTCCCATCTTCGCCACATACATCTTTAAGCTACATTGTAATGTCATATCATACGACATAATTTAGGCGGTTCGGGCCCTATTTTCTGGGAACCGGGGGGTTAAAGGTTCTATAAATCAAAATTAAAAATACTTACCTGATCGTAGCAGACGTATTGAGTGTGCGCAGCTTGACCATCAGCTGCTTCACCTCTCCCAGCTCCATACTGAAGTCTTTCCAACTCGATTTGGACGGCACGATTAAGTCTATGGCTGGCACAGCCAATCAATGGAACTCTCATTAGTGTCGCCAATAGGCGATTGACGGAACAGTCGTCAGCGACCAGAAAACAGCACTGGTCCAGCTGTTTCCCGTAATCTCTAGCAAGCATAGTGGTGAGAAATCACATGTGCCCACGGGCCGAAAGATCTTCATCGTCGTCGTTAAGTAGGGGGGCCATGCTCAGTAGAGGAGTTTTCACCACGCCGTCAACTTCGTAACGGCCATATACAGCGAGGTAGTGCTCCGATACATGAGTCCATCCGTCGATGATGAGCCCAAAGAGCGCTGGAATCTCGGCCGCGATGGCGCGCTCTACAGGCCGTGTAACCTTGCCCATACCAGATACTAATGTTTCCACACAAATTGAGTCGAGATTTGAGTTTCTACAATTAAGAAAAAAAGATTTCTCTAAATTAGTCACAAAATGCTAAATACGATTAGAAATATGTGAGCCATTACCGCCTTGTCGCTTCGTTCTCGCAGAAGTACAGTGGGGGGTTGCTGTCTAGAATCCACTGCATCCAGCTGAAAAGGTTTAGGGATATTCGACGGACAAACTATATATCGATCCTGTTTCGGAGGTCGTAGCAGCAAGCATTAGGGTCTCGGGGTGCTCGCTCCGGACGTGAGACATGAGGTTGGAAAACCCATTTCGAGCTATCTGCTTGCGAACCGTGCCGCAGCGACATCGATGGTATTCTAGGATAACCTCATCGTACTCGTCACGGCACGGTTTGAAGAAAAAAAACACCACTTGACTGGGCTTGAAGACGGTGCGTCCTGGGACGGGAAGAATTAGCCATACTGGTAAGGTTGTTAGTCAATTGGCAAGTAACAGCTCTCACTTAACAAAACATTGAAAACGACGAATGGCCCGTAGCCAGTCATTCATTTGTATTGCCTAAACAAAATAATTTGATGTACACCCTGACATAAATTATGTTATTTGATGGGGTCCAGAAATAAATTATTTATGAAGTTGGGGAGATTCGGAAATAAATATACTGCTAATAGTTATTGCAGTAACTGCATCGTCAATATATTTTTCGGGACCCCTGTTTGTGTGCCCTTTGACGCTGAGATCGATACGACTGGAAAGTGGAAGACTTACGATAATAGGCTGGAGCTCGAGCTGCTTGGTCGACTCTGCTGTTACGTTTTTCAGTGATGTACATTGATGTCACTTAGTTATCTAACGACTTCCTATATCCGTTCTAATCTCCGCCCTTGCGTCGCAAATTAAACGACTCTGCTGTTAGACTGGAGCCCATGGTTACTCCGCTGTCCAGCGTCATGTGGTATATTCGTCAGTGACGTTATACCACAAACATCCATGAAGCTCGCCAAGATGAAAGTGTACATTGACGGTGGAACAGGGATCGGGCAATATAAATTGAATATGGATCGTCCATAAAGATGTCATCTCAATCAATATTGTCTCAATATCAATATGGGTTTCAATTAATTGCAATGTCGAGATCTAATTGTCCTTGGCATGCGGCAGCCAATCAGGTACGGAATAATTGTGAAAATAGACGTCGATATGGAATAGCGATATCATGTATCTCACTGAAAAACAAACTAAATGTAGTTAATTTGGCCTTCTATTTGGTGATAAATTTTTTTTCTATAGAAGCCTTGTATGTAAAAAAACTAAATGTGGAAGAGTCGCTGGAGTATCTTGGCAATACTCCAAAAACAAACTAAATGTGGAAGAGTCGCTAGAGTATTGTTCAATTGACTCGCTCTAGCTCAGACACAACCCTCGCAACCTACCCGCTCTCCCTACGACGATGCAATCTTCGTCCTCTTTTTCACCGCAAGAACCGCACATAGAGTCTAAGGTCGTGATGGGACTGATGTTCAGCCACCAAGTCGCTGTATATTGACTTATCTTGGTTGTCATCGAGGTGGAGCGACTCTTTTCGCTGATGAAATGTACACTGGGATATTGTCTGCAAGAACATGAGCGCGGAAACCTTGGGGAAAATCTTGTTTCCTAGGATGAACTGAGATCTTGTCACCAATGAAGTCACATCAAAGGCCGTTTATACGGCGAAGGAAGATGACGTCGATACCGATGAGGAGTTGTGACAACATTTAGCAAACGGCCCATCTGCGTCGCCTTCTATACAATGAGGAACAATATCACATGAAAATTGTGAAGAGGCTCCAACCATTGTTCTCGTACAATATCAATACATTGACAATTACAATTCTTTTTTTCCGACCCCTGTCGGTGGAATCTGCTACCCATTGCTCAATTACATTGCAAGCGTCGTAACATTCTCACTCGATCTGGGTGGGCGCTCCGCTTGGTCGATTTGATCACTCCGCTTGGTGTATCGAATTGGTGACCGATGTCGTGTAAGGTCCCAAAGCCAAATCGGTCATGTTTGCCGACGTGTGTATCTACGTAGGCCTTGTGTATGTTCTCAATGAAGAGGCTGTCGTGCGTATCTGTTACAGACGTGTCAACACTGTTGACTCGCACCGCAAACTTCAACTTAACCTATTTTATTTATAGATGGCACGTGTTGCTGTGCCCAACTCAAGTGGTCACATAATATTTTAAGCTTCCAGTTAGTATAGGCTGCCCATTTTGCCCATCTTTCTTCAGAACCGATGTCATTGCTGTCTTTTGGATTTGCTTCGCAAAGGCAGTCGCTGCGCTCCTGCAATAAAAAGATTATATTCCCTGGCGAGTACAGTGCTCGGCTCGCCGGAAAGCTCGGTGCTGGGCCCACGTACGCAAATACCTCGCGGACCTGCTTCGCGGGCACCCCGTGCGGGTTTGCTGTGGCTACGCACACTCGCAACCGCTCACATCCGTTGGTCCTTTTAAGTTGCAATAGAATCGTACTTAACACATAAAGTGACAATTATAAACCAAAAATCGTGTTCCAGTGGTATACAGCGGAACGCGTTATTTTGTGGAAAATCGTTGTAAAACCTGTACAACTTTATCTCCCCTTCAAGCCAATTGTGGTCCCGGTAACAGCCAAGGATGTTTATCACTCGAAGCCACAACTGTCGAGGCATCTCAACACAGTGCAGATTGGGAAAGGGGAAACTTGGTGAAGTAGAACGAGGAAGAATTGGAAAGTGAGATTAAGTTAGGATCTCGACAAGAGCACAGTCGTTCTACACGTGGAGTCCTAGGAACCACCAACTGTAAAAACTATCAAATGTAGACCTTCTAGAACTTATCCTAAATCACAGGTTCGTAATGTGTAAGTTATGTACTGGTGACAAACATTCACACTCCCCCTGTCACCAAAAATACTTTTACTGCGAAAATTTGCTATAGTCACTTGTACGTGAGGTTGGCATATTTATATATGCTCTTCGCCACACTACTTGGAACAGTAGAAAAACTAAAAGAGTCGAAAACTTGTGGTTGCTGATTAGTCCTTCGTACGGTACTCCGTAAAGGTCTAACGACACATTTTAATAAACTTTTCTAGATTTTTTGGACTTGATTTTCTTTTCGAATTGGATTGGATTTCTGGAGATTTGTATGGTGGCAAAGGAAGCTTACGATTACAGCATGCTGTCATCCGGCGAGGACATGAATAGCGATTCATCGTGTAGTGATGACTATGCTGAAGATAGCTTTTGCAGCGATGACCTTGAGAGCGATGGCTCAGTGTCCAGTGATGATGAGGATAATCCTTCTGAGCCAACATGGGACTTAGATCCAGATCGTACGTGGGAGATCTGGCAAATTGACAACGTTCGTTTTAACGAAGCAATTGGAATTTACGAGGTGAGCGTTTTGTGGGACTGGAGTCCGACTGAGAAAGGACCTCGCTATCGTCGGTGGGAACCTATGGATAAAATGGCTGAAACGCACCCAGAAGAAGTTCGACTCGCTATGCGGTTTAAGGAAAGCAAGATGAAGCATTTTGACGCTTTTTGCAAGAAAGATAACTATGGACGACGTGTGCTGGATGCAAGTGACGATTACTGCTGCATGTTTAACGCGTTGGATATTGCAGCTCGTGCGTTTGGTCGACCGAATTTGGTGCCTCACTCTGTTATCTACAAGTATCTGATGGAAAGCAGGCGCCGTGGTTTGGACCTCTTACGCGGCTGTACCTGGAAGCAATTCTCGGGGTTATTGCCCAAGCTTCGCTCGGCTGGTTGCGACATTGTCGTAAACGCGCTAAAGATTAACCATATTCATGGTGGCCGACGAGGCCGACGTGTGCTTCAGGAGCTGGACCTTCGTGATGGTCTGTACCTGGTGGGAGCATTCAATCGCCATTTTTACGGACATGTTGTAGTCCTGCGCGTTGCCAAGGGGGGTACGCAACGTACTATTATCGACGAAGACAAGAACGGTATAACTGCGAAAAGTCGATCGATGAACTTGAGTGGATAAACTTTTATTCATTTGTTCGTCCGTTCCGTGTTTTCAACAAGCGCCAGTAAGTACGCGAGAATGTCTGAAGAGGATTTCATGGTGGGTTTTAAATCTTTGGACAATAAATTTAAATGCTCTCACCATTAAACCATTGTGTCATTATTGTGTGTGGCGGTGCTTATTGACACCTAATAATTCTCTCATCTTTTCAAAGGTTGGCTTGGTTAAAGCTTTAGTGAAAATATCTGCACACATTTCGCTTGCGCTGCAGTAGTTAATAATGAACTCGTTTCGTGACACTTTCTCCTGGACAAAAAATACTTTACGTCAATGTGCTTACTTCGGCCATGGAGAAGAGGGTTGTTACATATTTTTATGCAGCTTTGGTTGTCTTCTAAGATCAAAGTTGGCTTAGTGCTGTCGTAGCCAAACTCTTTCAATAGTAGCTTAAGATACACAAGTTCTTGCATGCAGTAAGACAACGCGATATACTCAGCTTCTGTTGTTGACAGCACAACTGTGTGGTGGCGGCGTGAGACCCAACTTATTGGACTATTGCAGAACTTGGTAATGTAACCACCAATACAGTGTCGTGTGTCTTGACATGCTGCATAGTCTGAGTCCGTGTATGCCATTAGATATTCATCTGACTGTAGGAGCTCTAGGTTCTCCACCCCTCCTAGAGTGATGCCAAAGTCTTTTGTGCCGTTAAGGTAGTGGAGGCCATGCTTGACAGCATTCCAGTGAGGTAGTCCAGGATTGTCTAAGTATTGACTAACTTCCCGAATGAAATACGCAAGGTCAGGGCGAGTACCTGTCATCAGGTACATGAAGCTGCCTACAGCTTCTCGGTATGGCTTGTTAGCCATAATGGCCTTAGCTTTATCATCAACGGGACAGTCTGTCGCGCTCAGCTTGCTTGCAATTGGAGTGCTTTTTGGATAGCTATCTAGCATCGAGAATCGGTCGAGCACTTTGGTGGCATAGCTCTTCTGATGGATGAAGATCGATCGATTCGCACGATTCCGCTCAATGGTCCAACCAAGGAGATAAGATACTCCCCCTAAACCGGTCATGTGAAACTCTGAGCTCAGGGCCGATTTGACTCTAGCAATGACTTGCTTGGACGGCGAAATGATTAACAGATCGTCAACATAGACTGAAATGTAATATGGAGCATTGAATATGACTTTGAAAAACACACAGCGGTCCTTGACAAGACGGGTGAAGCCAAGACGTTCCAGGTACTTGGCAAAGGTGTGGTACCAAACACGAGGAGCTTGTTTTAGGCCATAGAGACTCTTACCAAGACGGCATACCATGTCGGGTTTATCCGGTGATGTGAATCCTTCTGGCTGTTCCATGAAAATTTCAACGTCAAGTGAGCCGTTGAGGAAAGCCGTCTTGACGTCCATTTGTTCTACCTCATAGTCAAGGATAGCTGCAAGGGTGAGCAGCAGCCGCAGGACTTCCATTCGTACGACAGGAGAAAAGATTTCTGTGTAGTCAATGCCGTATTTTTGCTGGAAACCTTTTATAACGAGGCGAGCTTTAAATCGGACAACACTACCAGTTTCATCGCGTTTTCGTACGAAAACCCATCGACACTGGAGTACCTTTCGACTATGTGGTCGAGGTACTAGTGTCCATGTCCGGTTTTCCATGAGTGATTCATACTCCGAAAGAGCAGCAGCATGCCAATCAGATGCATAGGATGACTGCATAGCATTCTTGTATGTCTTAGGGTCTGGGTCATAGCGAGAAGCCAAGAGACCAACAATGGTATTGTGTCGGGTATGTTCCTCTTCTAGGTCAGCGAATTCGTTGAGTAGTAAAGCTTTTGAGTAGACTACATGAGTGTCTTCCGATTTGACCTTTTTTGAAGAAGAGGTACACACGTCAGTACTAGTGGCCATCAGGGAAGTTTGGTTCCGTTTAAGAAGCCCGCTCAATGAAGGCAAGAGTTCTTTACGAACAGGTAGAGATGTGCTGAGCGGATCGGGAGTGGCCCGGTCAAGAAAGGTCAGTCTGGGGAATGTATCTTCTTTCAACGTTACATCTCGGCTGTATTTGATTCGATTTTCCATCGTGCTGAGAAGGCGATAGCCCTTTTTGTTGTGTGGAAGGCCCACAAACATGCACAGTTTGGCGCGTGCTTCGAGTTTGTTACGGTGCGGCTCTGGTGTAAGTGCAAACGCTGCACAATCGAACACCTTAATGTACGTAAGAGAGGGCTTCCTGCCGTGCCAAAGTTCATGGGGGGTGACCCCTGTAGGGAGGACACTGCTGGTTGTCACATTAATGAGATGTGTAGCGTACAGGCAGCACTCTCCCCAAAGCTGGCGAGGCAAGTCACCATCAATGAGTAGAGCACGCACGCGCTCAAGTATAGTGCGCATCCGGCGTTCCGCGACACCATTTTGTTGGGGCGTATACGCATTGGTGAACTGAGCATGGGTGCCGTAGCAATCGAAGATGATCTTGCCAAGTTTTTCGTATTCTTTTCCGTTGTCGCTTTGTAGCCGCTGAACTTCAGGATCATACTGATTGAATTGAGTTTTCAATGTACCAACCTCAGTGTTGAAGCGATTTTTGGCCGCTTTACGGAACTGCTCATAACAGACGTACAAGTCCGACTTCCGCGCAACCACATAGAGGTGCATGAAGCGAGAATAGTCATCAATGAACGTAATGAAATAGTGAGCTCCACTCAAACTGGGATAAGGCAAGGGACCATTGATGTCAGAATGAACCTTTTCAAGAGGTGCTTTAGAGCGACCGACATTTCTATTAAAAGGAATACGATGGGCTTTGGCGAAGATGCACGATGGGCAGATATGCTTGGGGATGGCTGATGCCTGAGAGAATGCCAATTCTGGTGTCGCTTGGCTCCTAGACATGGTCTGCATCACACGAAAGTTAGGATGACCGAGACGTTTGTGCCATAGTAATACATTTGTAACGGGGTTACTTATAATGTAACTAGGTTACTAAAGGGTATGGTTGATGTCATATCA